>CM033344.1:9344522-9539522 GCA_019395295.1 Osmanthus fragrans | reverse complement strand
TATCGCGCTTCCTCTCCACATTGCATTTCATATCTTTCCATACTTCCCCGGCAAAAGATTGTTCCTCAGTAACAGAACCAGGAAAGTGTATATCATCTCCTAGATTTATATTTGCTGGGAATATTGGAAGTTCAGCTGTATTATTCCTCATATCTGGGGGTATAGGATAACCGTTATGAAGCATCCATCTAACAGGAAGTTCCATATAACCCACGCCCGAGCTTGAACTTGTTTTAATCATCCCCTCCAAAATGTCAATAAAGTAATCTGGAGGATTAACTCGATCTGGGACATTGATACCAAGACCTGTGAAATATTCTTCAACTTTTTTCACTGGCCCATGATAGACAGTAAGGCCTCCTTTTGCTAGAAGTACCAAATCATCAAACATCTGGAACAATGCGTAGCTGCAAAGAGAATGAACAGTAAGCTAAACGGAGAAAGTATTGGCAAAAAAGGCTTGTCCTCTAGGAAAATAGAGGCAACTTGCATTTCATATCGGTTATTTCTTTTTGCAGAACAAATTGAAGGTCCATGTGCCAAGATTTGAAAGGCACCTTGGTCAAGTAGGTAAAAATTTAACCTCAAAAGTGAACAAGGCCATGTTATTCCAATTAAGCTCTGTAAGATTAATTTCTGTTTGTTATAAAGGAAAATCACATAATTGGTCCCCAACCTTCTGATATAATTTGACAACCAGTCCCAAACAACAGTAATCGTCCAAATATCTAATAAATCATCAAGTTGCCTTGCATGATTAATTTTATGAAGGGTAAAGCTTTTAGATTTTTTCCATGGCAGTTTTGCCTTCCTAGTTCCTACAGTTGGTCATATCAAGATCACATGACAATTTAATGGGATTTTCAGTTTCAGTCATTGAGGAGTGGTTGTACAACTATATTAATAGGTTGGATACCAACTTGCTTCTTATAGGTTGGTGGACCAACTTGCAACTTGGATAACAAGTTGTGAACCAATGATGAAATTTTCCCCTCATTATTATTACCTTGGTTGGTGGACAACCATACAGATGTTTACTCCCTCGAGTGCTTCTCGTCGAAGTGCTCTGAGAAGTAGCTGTGAAGATGAGCTGTCCAACCCAGATGTAGGTTCGTCCAAGAACAGTACTGATGGTTCCATTACTAACTCCACGCCAACATTTACTCGTTTCCTTTGACCTCCAGAGATCCCTCGTTTCTCCACTGTTCCAACTAAGGAACCCCGCACTGCTTGTAACCCCAAGGAGTCTATGATTCGTTCAAGAATAAGAACCTTGTCTGCCTTCGGTAAATCTGCAGATAGTCTTCAAATTTTGAAAAGGTAAATAGTTAAAACAAAATTCAATAATGAATGATCTCATCCTCTGTAAAAACATAAAAGTAGCGCACAGATTGAGGACAGGAACATGGTGATAACGTGTAATAGATGAAGCGACGAATATGATCTGACCACTATATGTATGTATAACGATGGAATAATGTTCAACTGACCTTGTTAGCCTTGTCAATGGGAACAATGACACAACATTCATTTCGTATGTTTATTTTGCTTTTATGAAAGTAATTTAATATCGTATAATACTACTAACAAATACCAACAAATATGTATGAAAGATGTGTACTTTCTATTGTTACCACAATAAATTATTACTTATCATTACACAGTTGCTTTATTATCTGTATTGAAGGTATCAATCATCACTAAACTCCAAATCACATATAACCCCAGGACAAGTTTTCCTCCCAAAATTGTGCTATATATGAATTTTATTATTGTCATGGCCATAGTTTTGCTATTTAAACTAAAAAAAAGAATTCCCCATTTATTTGAAAATATTATTCACAATGGACTATCTTTCTTAACTATATGATGAAGTTCTGCTACAAACATGTCTTCTCCAAAATCCTTTTTGGCTTTAGAGAACAGGTCAAAAAACTTTCCAGCCTAGGTTACCCTAGCTTATTAGTCATAACCAGTCTGAAAGGTTCAATGGATGCAAGAGTAACTGCCCAGGCCCACAAAGCGTGACCTGAACTTTATTCACAATCACAATCCAAAAAGTTCCAACAGTTACATCTGGCCATTATTTATTAGTCAAGTTTCAACCTGACATCAAGTCCACACAGAACAAGTCCGGGGTCCCATAAAATCAGTCAGAAACTTTCGATAGCTAGGTTAACTGTAGCGATCGAGAATTTTTATTTATGTTTCTTGAAAAACGTGTCGCAAAACCTTAAACCCCGAGTTTTAAATAAAAGCGCGTTCGTCTAGCCGTTGTTAAATTAATTTAAATTTATTAGAATCGAGCCAAATTTCAAATATTTTTATTTATTAAATTCCTTATCGTTTTAAATTCGAAATTAAATACTATATATTATTATTTCGAGTCCGATAATTCGTTAGTCCAAATAAGTTTATTTTAGCCCAATTCACTTTAAGTCAATGTAGGAAAATTCCTTAGGTCCAATCAGAAAATTCTCCCGACCCAATTTTCTGGCCCATTTAATGTCCTAGGGAATTGTGCCCTAGAATTCTACTATTCATATACCCCATTTCTCCTCCCCCTCACTCACGCAGCCTCCAAGCAGCTGGGGTAAGAAAATGCCATATTCTCCATATTTTCTTCACTTAATGCAAGTTCCTGTCACCTTCCTACATTGGAAACTTAATATTGATGCTAGAAAATCAATTTCTAGCATCAACTGGAAGATCACAATGGTGCTAGAATCAGTTTCTAGCACCAGTGACATGAAGTGTACACACAGTAGAAACCAGAATCACCAACGCCTCTCAGCCTCTGAAATGTCACGCTGGGAAAAACTTCAACTCGCAACTGAGGCTAGAAAACCCATTTCTAGCATCAACAATGTTGGAGATTCATGTGTGATGCTAGAAAATCAATTTCTAGCATCAACCCCACCACCTCCAACTCACAGACCATTGCACACAGCCACTTCCAACCCAGAGGCTCCACCACGGCAGCCACCACTGCAGCCATTACTGCAAAAACGAGCCATCCACACGAGCCGCCATTTCCTTAGCCTAGAAAACATCAACACCACCACCACTGCAGCCACCGTCGACTCCACCGCACCAACACCCGAGCTACAGCCATCCCTTTCCCACGACCCAACCTATTGAATCACCACCAAACTGCAAGGCTAAAACCAGTCACCAAACCACTGCCTAACACCACAGACTCCACCGCACCAACTCCACCACTTTAGCCCCAAAACGTCGCCACCATAACACCCAACCCACCTTCCAGTTAACCCAAAAATCGAACCCCAAATCAAAACCAAAACCAAGAAATAAGCAAACCCACGTACTTACCTCATACCTCGACTCATTTTCCAGCCGGCTACCACCGGAAAACCCAAGAAATCCGAGCTTCAACTCTCGGTTAACCTTCAACCCGTACGCCGAAACCACCCAATCCTCACCCCCACACCACCGGCGTCTCCACACGACGCCGACGCCGGCGCTGGCGTCGCCGGCCGGAATCGGAGGAAGGGACGAAGCCCCCTTCCCCGTCGCCTCCCTTCTCTCTCTCTGCTCGAACGCGAGAAAGGAGAGAGAGAGAGAGAAAAGTTTTATAAATTTGATTTTTAAAAAATTACGATTTTAGCCCCAAAGTTTAGAAGTTAGTTTAATTCAGTCCCCCAATTTTTAAAGTTACTTATTTCAGTCCCGAAGTTTGGTTTTTTTAAAGAAAACAGTCTCAGACTTATGTTTTAAAAATGAATCAGTCCACAGATTCTGAAAAAGTCCATTTCAGTCCTTAAAGTTTTATTTTCAGTTTTAATAAATTTTCAATTAAGTCCTTATTTTAGAAAAGTTCAATTTCAACCCTTAAACTTTTATTTTCAGTTTTAATAAATTCCAATTAAGTCCCTAAACTTTATTTTTATCGTTTTTAATCGTTAAAAAAATTTCAAAACACTAATTCAAAGTTATTTTCTATTTTTGGCTAGACGAAACGTAAGGACGATAGAGCTTGAGATTTCTTTCCGCTCAACTTTTTACGACTCGAGATAAATTGAGGTAGACTCGCCCCCATTAATTAGTTTAAATTGTAATTGCATGTATTATGTGATTTTATGTGATTTATATGCTTTAATGCATAAGATGAGAATCTCTTATGAGATAGATTATGTTGTTATGCTTGCCATAACTTATATGCTTAATTGCATGAGAAGAAAGAGGATCTCTTATGAGATAAGATGATGTTATGCATAACTTACGTGCTTAAATGCATGAGACAGACTACCCACACCCTATGATTTTAAAGAGCCTATGATTTTTCAAAGAAAATTAGCCCATGAGAATATCACTGTATAGATTGCATAGTTATGTGTTAAATTACTCTGTAAATTAATTACTGACGATGAGTCTACTGAGTATTTCTTCGAAATGCTCATTCTATTATTTTAACAATATTGCAGATTTTGGAGCCGGCCGAGTTTGATGGGCAGTGGTGGAATAAATGTAGTTAATTGTTTTTAATTTACTTTTGAAATTTCACTCATTTGAATATTATGAAACTTACCTTGTCGTTTTCGCTATTTTCAAACTTGAGTTTAATATTTAATCAAATTTTCCTTAAGTTAATTCGAATGAGATTTGTTACCGTTAAGGTTCACAAATTTTAAATGTGATGTTTTTAAAAGTTAGTTATTCCGCCAAACTTTTCAGTTAAATTAGGGCAAAGAGATGACGGTGTAGCGTTCCGGGTCCGCGGAACTCGGAGCGTTATATTAACACCATCACCTAGTGCACTTCATGCAAAACCTCTCTAAGCTTCTCAAACTTCCCTTTTGAAGATTGGATATCTTGAGTATACGGTCACAAGATAATTTCTCGAGTTAAAGTGTATCAGAATACTTTCTTCTGCAAATGAAGACTGACTATGCATATGTCTAATGTAATGAGGTTATAGAAACTCTCAGTTTCATCAATTGAATACAATGTATCTACTTGAAAAGTCTGTTTCAAATTATCAAGAAGGTTCTGAATTGCCCTGAATAACAGTGACCAATAATTAGCAATTGACGTGAAATGCAACTATGGAATACTTGGAATCTCATGGAATCAAAGAAAAGATACCACCCCAAAGATTATCAGACACCAATATATCTGATTTCGAAAACTGTATCAAAGGTTAGGCAGGCAGCAAGATTGTTGGGAAGAAATCGCCAAAACACTCAACAAATACCACGATAAAGAAAAAACAAGTAAAAAACAGAAACCCGTGAATTTACGTGGTTTCGAAAACTCGCCCATGTCCACGGGAGAGGAAGAATTAAAATTCACATCAAATTGAGAAATTACAAACTTCAACATTCTATATAACCTATGCAAGCACCTTTTCTTCTTTATCCCTCCTTTTCCCCCCCTCTCTCTCCCCCCCCCCCCCCCCCCCCCCCCCCCCCCCCCCCCCCCCACTTTCTCTATCTCTTTCACACACTTTTCTTTCTCCCTAACTGTGTTAGCTGCTCTTTAATGGTGTGTTCAATTCTCTTCATAATATGCATGCAACTATAATAAGAGGACTCATGATACATTATTTTTATTTTCCTTCCTTTGCTCCAACCCACTGCGGCTACATGAATTGATGACTTCCGAAGATGGGCTTGACTAAAATCTTAGTCCAAGTTCATTTTTTCTTTTCATTTTATCAAGATAAATTAACAAAATAGTAAATGAGTAAAAAACAACATAGAAATCATATCGCAATTGATCAGTCATAAAGCTAGGTAAAGCTGCTTGGCGTTGATGTTGTGCTACAATTCACAAGCACGAATAATGTAGGGTGGATGCACAAAAAATGCAACTAGAACTGATGAAGAAATAAACACCACATACCTGCACCTTGCACTAAACCATAAATTCTCCTCCACGGTTAAATTTCCATGCACAATATCATCTTGCGGCACAAATCCAACAATTCTTCTGTATGAGTGGATAGATACTGACTTCCCATTCACAAGAATAATGCCAGTCACCATGCATCCAACTGCTTTCCCAGCCAAAGCAGAAAGAAAAGTTGTTTTTCCAGCTCCAGATGGACCCATTACAGCAGTAATACGGCCAGGACGTATCTTCCCAGTTATGGACCTCAAAAGATTTTTATTTTTGCCTTTCAAAGAAACAGTTAGGTCTCTAAAAGCAATCTCAATTAGAGGCCTTTTCCTGGTGTCATCGTTCATAGCCATTGAAATTACTCCCGAGAAGGTAAGGTTCTTGTTCTGCTCCTGCTGAGCTTTCTCTTTCTCGAGTTGTGAATATGCATACTTGAAAATCTGACTATGACTATGAATTTGTTTTTCTTTCGGGATTTTCTTTTTAATATTATTATTTCGAGACTCTGAATCAAAAACCTCAAAACTACTAGAGTCAGCTTCCATTTCATGCAACATGTGCGTATGAGGCGCATGTTCCATTTTATTTCCTCCTGATGCAGTAAATGAAGTGCCAGCTGACATAGACGCATGGAAGTCATCTGTTTCAGTTTCTGTTTGATTCAAAATCTTAACTTGTTCAGAATTTGCAGGAGTCTTCTTAGAAAATTTGCCAGAAAACTGTGCCTGTAACTCAATAGCATGCTTCTTAACAGCATCTTTTGCAGCTTTCCACCTTGCACGTGCTTGTGTCTTCTCCCTTGCTGTTCTTGCAGCGGCTTCCCTAGATTTGGCATATCTTCTTTCCCGAGTGGTAATAATTTGATCGGAACAGTTATAAATAATGAGCAAAAGAGTACTTAATGCTGCCTGCAATAACAATTGGCAAATGATTGACATTGAATATGAACCTGAAATGATCCATAGAAACCACGAACCAGTGTGGAAAAACACACAAAAACAACAGCAAAAAGGAACAGAATCCAAAACGAGAAGAGAGAGGGGAGGGAGGGGAAGGGGAAAGGGGAGGGGGGGGGGAGAGAGAGAGTGTAGAAAGGAAATAATCCTGAGACAATTGTGGGATTATTGGTAAAAAGTGTATATGGTATAATTAGTGTTTAGTTAGGAAATATTATTTTGTCTTTAGATAGAATATTACTTTCCTTCTTTTCTCCCAACTTGTATTGTATATATAGATGGGTAGTTGATGTACTATAGTTAAGAAGAATTGAGGAATAAAATTCTCTTCCTATTTCTATTCATTCTTTATGGTATCAGAGCCCGAGTAACATCAAACCGGACTACCGATGGCGGAAAACACAGCCAACAGTAAAGAATCTGCCTTCTCCGATTCAGGAACCAGCGAGGCAGACAACGTCACCACCATGAATTCAGTTGGAGGAGATAATTCATCCTTTCAACTCATGGTGGAAAAACTCAACGGAAAAAATTATAGAGAGTGGGTCCAATCAATAAAATTGGTGATCGACGGGAAGGGGAAAATTGGATACCTTACCAGAGACACAAAACACCCAACGGAACTGCGCCTCCAACAGAGATGGAAATCTGAAAATTCCATGGTAATGGCGTGGCTCGTGAATTCCATGAAACCGTCAATAGGTAAAATTTACCTCTTCATGGCAACTGCGAAGGAAATTTGGGACGCCGCTCGCGACATGTATTCTGATGCGGAAGACTCTTCCCAAATCTTTGAAATAAAAACGAAATTGTGGCAGGCAAGGCAAGGAGACAGGGATGCCACAGGGTATTACATGGAGATGACGACCCTCTGGCAAGAGTTGGACCTTAGCATGGATGAACAGTGGGACTGCCCTAGCGACAGCGTTCGATACAGAAAAAAGCTGGAGAACGAGCGAGTATATGAGTTCTTGGCTGGGTTGAATAGGGAACTCGATGATGTGAGAGGTCGAATCCTCAGCCGTCGACCACTACCATCTTCACGCGACACCTTCGCGGAGGTCAGACGCGAGGAAAGTCGCCGGCAAGTGATGCTGAAGAACCAGGTTGGGCCTGCGTTAACTGTGGATGGATCGGCCCTTTCTTCTAATTCATTTGGGCCGACTGGGTCAAAGGAATATGGGCCGCTAGATGGGTCGGGTACAAGAATTAAAAGGAGCCCATTTAATGGTCCAAAATTAGTTGGGCCTGATGTGGGAGCCCAAACATTTAGAGGAACACCTAAAATGGGTCCAGGACTAAAACAACAAAAAGGTCGTCCATGGTGTGACCACTGTCGAAAACCGGGACATAAAGAAGATACGTGTTGGGATTTGCATGGAAAACCATCTGATTGGAAACCAAGGCAGAATACAAAAAATCATGGCTACCAAGCTGCAGTTGATTCTACTGAAGTACAAAACCCCACTACGGGGGGTGCTTTCAATCCCGAACAACTAGAACAACTCTACAAAATGTTTTCCAATTTTCAGTCATCAAGCTCGACGAGTTCATTGGCCCACAAAGGTAATTTCCTGAGAGCTTTAAACACCACCACTCTTTTCAAAGTGCCATGGATTGTTGACTCCGGTGCGTCCGATCATATGACGG
Source organism: Osmanthus fragrans (assembly GCA_019395295.1). Taxonomy (NCBI): domain Eukaryota; kingdom Viridiplantae; phylum Streptophyta; class Magnoliopsida; order Lamiales; family Oleaceae; genus Osmanthus; species Osmanthus fragrans. The sequence goes on along the minus strand of CM033344.1, from coordinate 9,531,054 downwards.
ACTCCCACCATTTGTTCTCTTCATACTCACCTTGTGCGGGCAATCTTAAAGTCAAAATTGCAGATGGCTCGCTTTCTTCAGTAGCTGGAAAAGGGAGTATTCGAATTTCTAATTCAATTACACTTGAACAAGTTCTACATGTTCCAAATCTCTCCTGCAATTTACTATCCATTAGCCAATTGACAAATTCAAATTGTACCGCTAACTTTTTTTCTTCTCACTGTGTCTTTCAGGACCTATCATCGGGGAAAACGATTGGCAGTGCTAAAGAGTGTGATGGACTCTATTACTTTGACGAGACATATGTGAGTGAACAACGTCAATTTGCTAGTTGTGATTCTGTTTTTGTTCCTAAGGATAGTGAAATTCTTTTATGGCATTATAGGATGGGACATCCCAACTTTCAATATCTTAGACATGTATTTCCTTCAATATTTTCAAATAAAATGCCTTTTGATCTTAATTGTGAAAGCTGTGAACTTGCGAAACATCATCGGTCATCGTTTCCAAAATCTGTGTACAAACCATCAAGACCATTTACTATGATTCACAGTGATTTATGGGGACCTTCACGAACCCCTAATCGCACTCACACAAAATGGTTTGTTACGTTTATTGACGATCACACTCGAATTTGTTGGGTCTATATGCTAAAAGAAAAAAATCGATGTCCGTTCTGTGTTCATAAATTTCCATTCTATGGTTCAAACCCAATTCCAGACAAAAATTCAAATTCTGCGCACAGATAATGGCACAGAATACTTCAACAACACCCTAAAAACCTATCTACAAGAACATGGAATAATCCACCAAAGCTCTTGTGTTGATACTCCCCAACAAAATGGGGTTGCTGAACGGAAAAATAGGCACTTACTTGAAGTAGCTCGTGCCCTGATATTCACTACAAATGTACACAAAACCTTCTGGGGTGATGCCATTTTAACATCCGCCTATCTTATAAATAGAATGCCTAGTCGCACTCTCAACTTTGAAACTCCCCTCCAGAGATTCAAAAAAGTCTTCCCTCACTCTCGTCTCAATTCTGACTTACCCTTAAAAGTGTTTGGTTGTACAGCCTTTGTACACATACATTCCCATCATCGGAAAAAACTCGAACCTCGTGCACTTAAGTGTGTATTCATTGGATACTCACCCACACAAAAGGGATATAAATGCTATGATCCACTCACAAAAAAGGTATTCGTCAGCCTTGATGTCACTTTCTTCGAACACAGCCCCTACTTTCAAAAATCCTCTCTTCAGGGGGAGAACTTAGGTGAAGATCGGCTCTTGAAAAGCTCTCCCATAGATTCTCCCATGGATCCCTTTGAAATCTCTATTAATCCCTTTGAGCCCACCATTGACCCTGCAACACCACATGGTCCCAACATGCCATCTATAGAAGGCAACTTGAACTTAGGGGGAGAACAGAAAGCACAGCATGAGAAAGAGATTATAGTTTACTCAAGAAAGCCAAAATCAAAGTATAAGGAAAATATTACACTCAAAGCACCAAGAGAGTCGGAACCGATGATAGCTCCAGAACCCCATGAGCTGTCCCCAAAATCATCTGATACTAACCTACCTATTGCTCTCAGGAAACAAACTCGATCATGTACTCTTCACCCTATCTCAAAATTTGTCTCTTATAAAGCTTTATCTCCTAAATTTCGATTGTTTGTAGCTAACATTGATAGTACAGAAATTCCGAGTAATATCCAAGAGGCCTTGGAAACTCCCAGGTGGAGAAAAGCAGTAATGGAAGAAATGAAAGCCTTAAAAACAAATGACACATGGGATGTGGTGGAACTGCCAAAAGGGAAGAGACCTGTTGGGTGCAAATGGGTGTTTAATGTGAAGTATAACGCAGACGGGACAATAGAAAGGTACAAAGCTCGTCTGGTTGCAAAGGGATATACTCAAACATATGGCATAGATTACACAGAAACATTCGCACCGGTTACAAAATTGAATACAATTCGGGTACTTCTGTCACTAGCCGCAAACTTGGATTGGCCACTTCAACAACTTGATATTAAAAATGCATTCCTAAATGGGGAGTTGAATGAAGAAGTTTACATGACACTACCCCCAGGGTTCTCTAAGGAAAATGAAGAAAACAAAGTATGCAAACTGAAAAAATCTCTGTACGGTCTTAAACAATCACCGAGAGCATGGTTTGACAGATTTGTAAATGTGCTGAAGAGTCACGGATATCACCAAGGACAATCAGATCACACTATATTCTTCAAAATATTTAAAGATGGGACAAAGACCATCTTGATCGTATATGTGGATGACATAATTCTCACTGGAGACAATACAGTCGAAATAGAGAGGCTAAAAAATGGTCTAGCCACAGAATTTGAAATAAAAGATTTGGGAGAAATGCGATACTTTCTGGGAATGGAAGTAGCCAGATCAGAGAAAGGTATCAGTGTTTCACAACGAAAGTATGTTCTAGACCTTCTAACTGAAACCGGGATGCTTGGATGCAAACCAAGTGACACCCCTATGGATTCTGGAAGAAAGACAGACAACGACGGAGAATTAGTTGAAAAAGACAAATATCAGCGCCTAGTTGGAAAATTGATCTACCTATCACACACTAGACCTGACATTGCATTCGCAGTTAGTGTGGTAAGCCAACACATGCATTCTCCAAAGGAAGCCCATCTGGAAGCAGCATACAGAATTCTGAAATACCTCAAAGGCTCTCCTGGGAAAGGACTGTTATTCAAGAAAAATGAAAAGAAGGAGATAGAAATATTCACTGATGCTGACTGGGCAGGAGCAGTAGAAGATAGGAGGTCAACCACTGGCTATTGTACTTTTGTGTGGGGAAACTTGGTAACCTGGAGGAGCAAGAAACAAAATGTAGTAGCCAGAAGTAGTGCTGAAGCAGAATTTAGAGCAGCCGCACAAGGAATATGTGAAGGTCTATGGTTAAAGAAACTTTTGGAGGAATTACAAATTGCAATAAAGTTCCCAATCAAACTCTATTGCGATAATAAAGCAGCTATAAACATCTCACTCAATCCAGTCCAACATGATAGAACCAAGCATGTAGAAGTTGACAGACACTTCATCAAAGAGAAAGTTCAAAATGGAACCATTTGTATGATTTACGTTCCAACCAAAGAACAAATAGCAGACATACTCACGAAAGGGCTACAAAGACAAATTTTCAACGACTTCATATGCAAGTTGGATATGATAAATATCTACGATCCAACTTGAGGGGGAGTGTAGAAAGGAAATAATCCCGAGACAATTGTGGGATTATTGGTAAAAAGTGTATATGGTATAATTAGTGTTTAGTTAGGAAATATTATTTTGTCTTTAGATAGAATATTACTTTCCTTCTTTTCTCCCAACTTGTATTGTATATATAGATGGGTAGTTGATGTACTATAGTTAAGAAGAATTGAGGAATAAAATTCTCTTCCTATTTCTATTCATTCTTTAGAGAGAGAGAGAGAGAGAGAGAGAGAGAGAGAGAGAGAGAGAGGAGAGAGAAATACCAAAACCAAAAGAAATGCTGCCAAGTGATTGTATTAATAATAATATGAGTTCAACTTATGTAGAAAGAGAGAGATGAAATATTATATTTCTCTAATTAATTCAAAGGAAGTGATACAATTTATACTATACCAAAATCTGGAAATAAGGTAAGAAAATCTAATCTCCTAAAACAAGAAAGAAATCAATACAACTATTACAATACAATAATTATGGAATGTGGATCAATTTGCTATTAAATAGGACCCGGTTTCCACACTCCCCCTCAAGTTGGATCATAGATATTAATCATGTCCAACTTGCGTACGAACTCGTTGAAGCTTGGCCGAGATAATCCCTTGGTAAAGATATCTGCAACTTACTCTTGTGTAGGAACATAAGTCATGCAAATGGTTCCTTCCTCAACATTTTCTTTTATGAAATGTCTGTCAACTTCTACATGCTTGGTACGATCATGTTGCACTGGATTATGTGAGATACTGATCGCTGCTTTGTTATCAAAATAGATTTTGATTGGATGCTTTACTTCAACTCGCAGTTCTTCCATAAGTTTTCTCAGTCACAATCCTTCACATATTCCTTGTGCTATGGCTCTAAATTCTGCCTCAGCGCTGCTTCTGGCGACAACATTTTATTTCTTACTTCTCCAAGTTACAAGATTTTCCCACACATAGGTACAATAACCAGTAGTTGATCTTCTGTTTTCTACTGATCCTGCTCAATCTGCATCTGTGAAAACTTCAATCTTCTTCATTTCACTCTTCTTGAACAATAGTCCTCTTCCTAGGGATCCCTTGAGGTATCTTAGTATTTTGTAGACTGCTTCTAGGTGGCATTCCTTTGGAGAGTGCATATGTTGACTTACACGACTCACTGCGAAAGCAATATCAGGTCTAGTGTGTGATAGATATATTAACTTTCCAACTAGTCTTTGGTATCTATCTATTTCCACTTCATTTCCAACCTCTTCAAGTCTTTTTCCCTCTTCGACAGGAGTATCACTTGGCTTACAGCCTAGCATGTCGGTTTCAGTTAAGAGATCAATAATATATTTTCGTTGTGAAACACTGATCCCATGTTTTGATCTTGCCACTTCCATTCCCAAGAAGTATCGCATTTGTCCTAGATCTTTCACCTCGAATTCGGTAGCGAGGCACTTCTTTAGTCTTTCAATCTCTGCTACATTGTCTCCTATCAAAATGATATCATCAACATATACAATTAAGATTGTCTTAGTCCCATCGTTAAATTGTTGATGAAACATTGTATGATCTAGTTGCCCTTGTCAATATCCTTGACCTTTTAACACCTTTGAAAACCTATCAAACCATGCTCTCAGCGACTGTTTGAGCCCATATAGAGATTTCTTGAGTCTGCGTACTCTGTTTCCTCCATTTACCTTGCTGAACCCAGGTGGTAAGGTCATGAACACTTCCTCTTCCTATTCTCCGTTCGAAAAGGCATTTTTAATGTTGGACTGTTGTAGTAGCCAATCGAAATTGACTGTTAAGGACACGAGAACTCGAATTGTATTCAATTTTCCTACTGGAGCAAACGTTTTTGTGTAGTCGATGCCATATGTTTCTGTGTATCCTTTTGCAACTAACCGAGCTTTATACTGTTCTATTGTCACATCAACTTTGTATTTCAAATTAAAAACTCATTTACATCCAACTGGTTTCTTTCCTCTCAGTAGGTCCAATACCTCCCAAATCTCATTTTTTTTTCCTATGCTTTCATTTCCACCAATACGGCTTCCCTCCATTTAGGAATTTTCAAAGCTTCTTCAATATTTTTGGGGATCCCTAGCTGTCAAGGTGAGATGTAAATGCACGAAATCCTGCAGATAGAGAATTATATGACATAAATTTTGAAATAGGGTGAAGAGTACATGACCGAGTTGGTTTCTTAAGAGCAATGGGTAAGTCAGGAATTTCTAATGGTTCATGAGGAGCCATCATCGGTTCTAACTCTTTTGGTGCTTCGGATGCGATGACTTCTTTGTATTTTGATTTTGGCTTCCGTGAATAAACTAGTATCTCTTTACTATTTTGTTTTTCCGCATATCCCCCTGAGTCTAAGTTTTCTTTTGTTAATAGCATACTGGATGGTAGTATGGGATTGTTGGTGGATATGGATTCACTAGAATTAAGATCAAGGTCGAGATCTAGGAACCGATCTTCATGTTGTCTCCCCCTGAAGAGAGGTTTTTTTTGAAATATGGGGTATTTTCGAAGAAAGTGACATCAAGACTTACAAATGTTCTTTTTGTGAAGGGATCATAGCATTTGTAGCCCTTCTGAGTGGGAGAGTATCCTATCAAAACGCATTTAACAGCTCAAGGATCTAGTTTACCTCTGCGATGAGAATGAAAGTGAACAAACGTAGTACATCCAAACACCCGTAAGGATAGATTTGAGTTGAGACGCGAGATAGGAAAAAGTTTTTGGAGAGGAAATTCGAAGTTTAAAAGACGACTAGGCATTCTGTTAATTAGGTAGGTAGCCGTCAGGATCGCATCTCCCCAGAACATTTTTGGCATATTGGTAGTGAATATCAATGCACAAGCAACTTCTAAAATGTGTCTATTCTTACGCTCAACAATCCCATTTTGTTGGGGAGAATCGACGCAAGAGCTTTGATTAATTATTCCCTGTGTTTGGAGAAAATTCACCATTGTGTATTGAAGTATTCAGTGCCGTTATCGGTGTGTGAAATTTGAATTTGTGTTTGAAATTGTGTTTGGATCATGGAGTGAAAGTTGATAAATACACAGTGAACATCAGATTTTTCTTTTAGTAGGTACACCCAACAAATTCGAGTGTGATCGTCTATGAACGTCACAAACCACTTTGAGTGAGTTCGATTGGGGATTCGTGAGGGACCCCGTAAGTCGCTATGTATCATGGTGAATGGTTTGGATGGTTTGTATGTGGAGGTCAGGAATGAAGTACGTTGGTGTTTAGCAAACTCACATATTTCGCATTGAATGTCAACAGACTTTTTATTCATAAAAATTGATGGAAATACACGTTTAAGGTACTGAAAGTTTGGATGTCCCATTCTAAAATATCATAACAAAATCTCACTATTTCTAGGAACTGATGCAGAATCACAAATTGTAATTTGACATTGTTTACTCACATCAACCTCGTCAAAATAATAGTCCTTCCCTTTCCTCAGCACTGCTAATCGTCTTCCCCGATGATAGATTCTGAAAAATACGGTAAGATGGAAAAAATTTAGCAGAGCGGTTTTAGTTTTTTGTCAATTGGCTTATAGAGAGTAAATTACACGACAACTTTGGAACATGAAGGACGGATTCTAAAATGATGGAATTAGAAATTATAATACTCCTTTTTCCTACGATCGTAACTTTTAGATTGCCGGCACATGTGGAGTATGTGGAGAACAGATGATAGGAGTCCGTCATGTGATCAGATGCTCCTGAATCAATAATTCATGGAGTTTTAGATTGAGTGATCGATTGCAAAGCCTTTAAAAAATTACCTTTGTGGGCTAGTTTTTTTGTAGATGTTTGACTTGACGATTGGAGGCTAAAAAACATTTTGTGGAGTTGCTCCATCTATTCGGTATTAAATGCATTGCTCGACTCGAATTTTCCCGTTTGGTAATCAACAGATGCTTGGTATCAGCGATTTTTGTTATTTTGTCTCGATTTTCCATGTAAATCCCAACAAGTATTTTCTTTATGCCCTGACTTACGACGATACTCACACCACGGTCGATCTCGTTGTTTTGGGCCTGGCCAGGTTGGGGCTCGTTTAGAATATAGGCCCGTCATCAAAGAATCATCACCTAAGTTATTTGAGCCATTATATAAGCCCACTCCATTATTAGACCTAGTTGCCCAGTTGCACCATTAACCCGCCCATTATAAGACAATCCCATCTCTTTAGAGTGCAGCCCATAGCCCAAATCTGTTGGAGACAAGTCCAAACGCTTCCATCGCCGGCGCACCAGACTCACTCAGCATGATTTTCCGTCGGTCCTCTTCACGTCGCACCTTCGCAAAGACTTCCCAATGTGAGTGAAGGGGTCGCCGACCAAGAATCCGGCCGCGAACATCGTCAAGGTCACGACGGAGGCATGCAAGAAATTCGAAGGCCCTTTCTGTTTCCAATTGCTTTATGTAACGCACGCTGTCATCCGCACATTTCCATTCTTCCTCCGAATTTTAGTCCAGTTCTTGCCACAATCATGTCATCTCCAGGTAATAATCAATCACGTCTCAGTCCCCTTGCTTTGTTTGCCATAATTTTGATTTGATTTCAAAGATTTTGGAGAACTTTGAATCTGAATACATCTCCTTAACTGCCTCCCAGACGTCTTTTGCAGTTGGGAGGAATAGATAGGTTTTCCCGATGGTAGGCTTCATGGAATTGACAAGCCAGGTAGTCACCATTGAATTCTCCGACTTCCACTTCTGTAAGAGAGTTGCGTTGGTTGAGGCCGGCTTCTTAGTTTCGCCAGTCAGGTATCCAAGTTTCCATTTTCCGTCGATTATTAGTTTTATCGACTGTGCCCATTCTCTATAATTCTTCTCATTCAATTTTTCTATCGTGTGTTGGAAGGTTGAGTTTTCGATCCCTCCTGTGTTCATGGCAGACGTGGCTTCTGCTTCTGAGTCTGAGGTCATAGAGCCCCTGTCGTTTGTGGCTGATTCAGCCATGTATAGGTTTAGAAGTTAACCGGCTCTGATACCATGTAGAAAGAGAGAGATGAAATATTATATTTCTCTAATTAATTCAAAGGAAGTGATACAATTTATACTATACCAGAATCTAGAAATAAGGTAAGAAAATCTAATCTCCTAAAACAAGAAAGAAATCAATACAATTATTACAATACAATAATTATGGAATGTGGATCAATTTGCTATTAAATAGGACCCGGTTTCCACAACTTACAATAAGCAGAACTCCATATGCGTGCATATTTTGACTTGCAGTGTTGGAATTGCATGTAGTCAACTTGAAGCATCCTGCAAATTTAGCATTTGAAATCCACAGCTGAGTGTAAAGTTAAATCCATGATTTAAGCAGTATCCAGTTCTCAGTCATAAAACCGAGATATATTTTTCACGTGCAGGGAATGGCAAGTTATTGTGAAAAAAAAAATACTACATGAAAACATGGCATATTTTAACTCCCAGTTCTTGGGAACTTACGTTTCTCATCTGTAGAACCCATGGGACAGTAATTCCTGAAAATTTTGGAAGGAAACATGATTACTAAAAACAGAAAACATCTTCAAACAGTCTAAAAATTAGAGTGATCGGATAGAAACTTATTACTGGAAGATATTAATGTTCAAAATAACAAGGGTCAAATGTTTAAAAGTGATAGACAGTTAAAATAAGTTTTAGGACATAAATCAGTACCCACTGCTGCAAGGAATTCTATGTGTAGTTGTTGGACAATAGAATCCCGCAGAACAGAATACGTCACTGCTAGTGTGAATATCTGTCCAAATATCTGCACCACCACAAGTATGATTCGGATTCGCCGCAGCAGGTAATTGGTAAGCATATCTGCATAGCTTAAGAATATTTTTGTCACACACATCATAGACAGGAAAGCATAACGAGAAAAGGAGCATAAAAACAGGAATCTTAACATACGGTTCACATGTGCCTGTAGAGTTATTGAGGGTCGCAAGTGGGCAGTAGGAACCTAGTGGACAAGCTTCAGAATTCAAAGAAACTGTCATTGAGTGTCTTTTGCAATTGAAATCACAAGTATAGTGAAAATTCGATGCTCTATGCAAATTATAACATACAAAAAATTAGGTGGACAATGATAGCAGTAAAATTCAAAACATAATGATAGACACCACCTCCCTGTCCAAAGCAGGGCTCTTTGTTAAATCATAAAATAATAGGTTAAGGGCCATTTTAAGTAAATGATCTACGAGTAATTCAGCCCAAGATGTGTTTGCTTAACAGTTGATAAGGGAAAATAAAATATTTAGGCTAATTGGTTGTAGAAGGTGCCTAGTGCATAGGGAATTCTAGGATATTTTGAAATATAAAATATTTGCCTAGGTTACATGCCCACAAAGTAAATTTATTTTGAAATTGTCAGGATGAATAATGGGATAGCTAGATACACTTGTGCAGGAAATGTCTACATCTTGTTGGCTAGATTGCAATTTCGAGAACATAGCCAAAATTGATCTGCACCATGCCTTTCATTTATGCAATAAAAAACGAAACTAAACATTTCAAGTATAAAAAAGACATCATTCAGAAAACAAAAAGTATTCAAGTCCACATGAAATAATTAAATAAGATAAAAATTAAAAGATTCTCAAATACTTACGTATCATGCAAGTAATACCACGCGGGCAGAAGAATCCCTCACAACACGATTTGCAATCAGATCCTCTTCCAGGTATTTCCTGAGAATTTTTTTAGGTCAACTGGCCCTTCAGAGTCAGTATTACATGCCCATCCTGGCTCACAGCCGGATAGCCAAGAACTTAAATTGCAGTTCTTGTTAGGCTTAAGGCGACTCCCGTCGCTTATCAAGTTACTGAAGTAAAATTTTATTTCTGCAGCTGTACAAAATCGTCTTGTAATATCTGTGGTTCAACAAGATAGAACTTTGTGAGATGGAGATGCTTGAAATAACATCCGAAACAGACTAACAAACATGAACTGATACTCGCATAAAAGATAACATTTCCAATGTTAAAGCAGTTGCAGAGAGAGAGACTACTTTAAGATTATGGCTACACTATCTTAGTTGAATTGTCCCAACACACATATATGAATGGTGTGTGTTCGTTGTCGCAAAAACTTAACCAGTTATACTGAGTGTATGAAGTTTTATTCAACACATCCGATAATATTGGCAATATTATAAGTTTATATGTAACAACCTATAATGTTCATTTTTAATTCAACTAGTTTCTTGGTACAGAGGGAGCTTCAGATCATTTAAGAGTAGGTTTGTACCACAAAAAATTACACTATCCGTCACTATATATCCAACACAAAACCTCAGAAAGATTAGTTTGTTTGGAAACATGGGAGATTGTGAAATTTGAAAGTTAATTCCTGTTATTATGACTTCACTTGGTTTGGAGTTAGGCATTCATATAGAATTCCCTTTTCTTGGGATTTCACATGACAATTTGGACCATTTTGAAATCCTACTAAAAATGGCCACATCCGAGGAAACATGAATTGATCATGACCTTTGTGCTATGTTATGTTAATTACAAGTTACAACGCACGGGATATAACAGAAGAAGATTAAAAGAGTTAAAATATTGTCTATTGTAGTCTACAGATCTACCCTATACTATCTACCAAAGATCATGCATTGTTTATTCTTGTTTTTTACCAAAACCTGAAGGAAAAAGTTGAAAATAATTAATCCCCTTCTTTTAAAAATATATCTGCTCATTAGACTCTATTTCAACCAAACCATAGTCCAATAACAATTCCATTCTCCAAAAATTCAAAGAAAAATTTTAATAAATTATTTTGGGAAAACACTTTATGGATTAGTAAACATATTTCCCAAACAACAAAAGGAACATAATTTACTTCATTGTTCGACTAGCTGGACTTGAAAATCGTTTCCAAACATGAAGCTAATAGAAAAACAAAATATAATACTAGAATATAAATGCTATGAACTATATTCTCTTTTTCTCCTTAATTTTCAAAAATAAAAGAGCAATAAAATTCAAGTACCTCTATTGTTGGCCAAGCAAGCAGACAAGAAATCTAAGTTGGTAGAGTAATTAAATGCTGTATTCCATTCAGCCTCCCTGCAACCAAAAAAACAAAAAAATTATTTTTCCACTTCTTCTTTTTTTCTGCATTTTCTGAAGATTTAATAATCAACTAAAAGGGGAAATTAACTTACGGGTCTGCAATGCAAAAGCTGGAATCTTGGACGATTTCACTGGTGAGAATAACAGAGGTGAGATTGGAGAGTCTGTCATACACTGCTCTAGTGATATAGTCATTATATGAGGGATTTTGCAGTTGGGGTGGAGTAAAATCATTAGCTTGGCATTGCACAAACCGGACGGAACCCAATTGTGGAAAGCTCAACGGGAGGATAACGATAATGAAAATGAACAATGTGAATGTGCTTGAGTACAACTTTTTCCTGCTCATTTTACAAGAACTTGGAAATCTTGGAAAAGGGTCAACCCCCAGTGGGAATGATTTTGTTTTTCTTCTGTGTGTGTGGGGTGGATGGTTGGAGGAAGGAGTCAGGACAGGAGATGGAGAAGAAGCTTAATTAACCTGTAAGGTCAAATAATAATGTCATGTCGTGGAAGGGAAAGGTCCACTTGTATGCTTCTATCATTCACGTTCACTTGTGCACAAGTGTCATTCATCCAAAATTTTCTATTAATAAAAGCCTTTGTATCTATAAAATATTTCTTTGAGAGATTTTTATTTATAAAGAGTATTTTATGTTATGTATAATAAAAAATTTAATACACAATAATAATATTTATTATTTATTATTTTTTTCAGTAATATTTATTAATTTCTCCCCATCTTTTGCTACATATATTTAAAAATCATATTGAACATTCTCATTTATAAATTTAATACGTGTTTGGATGTCTTATAAGAAGTTAAGAACTATGGCCCCGTTTAATTGAAGTGATTCTTAAATTTGGTGTTTGATTGCGTAACTTTTTCATGGAATTTATTATTACACTTTTTCTAGTTACAACCATTTAAAACACATTTTTCATCTTTTATTTTCCTATAGGTATGATGGGAAAATATTTTTCATCTTTTTTTTTTTACTTTTTGACAATGAAAATATATTCTAAATCCAATGGTAAAAAAATTTATCCATTTAATTGACAATTTGAATGAAAAATAAAGTCAAATGAACACAAAAAAAAATTAATTAATTTTTTTTTACTTTTTTGCAATCCAAACAAATTTTAATACAGATTGTAAAAAAAAATTATCCCAAAAGGTAACAATTTGCATGAAAAATAAAGTCAAACGAATTAGGTGAAAAATTATACCAATCAAGCACCATTAATTACAATTCTATCTAAAACAAATTCTATTCAATTCAATTCAATTCCCTTCCATTTATTTTCTTTCCACCCATTTTCCACCCTTACAATCAAACGGACCCAATATTTCACTAATTTTCGTGCATCAAAATAAAAGGAAGTGTGAGTCTCATGCAATAATTAGCTCTTACTTTATCTCTAAAAAAATAAATAAAAAATAAAAGACTTTTAAATAAACATTTAAGTTATTAAGCACAATTTTCAAGATTGAATTTTTAAAAAAAAATGTCAACCACTAATCGAACTGAACAAAATTCTTGAATTTATTGAAGAGGTTACAAGCAAATTCTATTTATTTTGAAAAATAAAAAGAGATTTCTATATTTTTTGTTGATAATTTGACATAATTATATTTTATCGGTAATTTTTGCAAGAAATTGTTGGGGAGTCAATGGTTGGAGACCGCTTCTTTCGGGTGGTGCGTCGTGGTTGGCGGAGCGTTTTCTCCTTCTTGTCTATTCCTTCGTTGATTGGTTTCCACATTTTTCCTACTATACCACGTTATCATTAATTTCAACATCAAAATTTTAAAGTTTTGTGACAACCATTGAAGACTTTAACTAATTACGGTAATTAAAGGAACACAAAGCTTTACATGATTTATGGTTGTTTAGCATCATGACTTTTGAGAAGTTAAAATAAATTTTTGAGATTCAGAGATTATTTTTGAATTCATTTGATTAATATTATAAAAGTTCAATTTGTAGAACTATCAGAAGAAATTGATCTAATGTAACTTCATCTAAAAATACTTTCAGGATAGGAAACTCTTTAAAAAATTAATTTTCAAATAAAAATTAAAATAATATCCTTAAAAAACTCTTCTATAAGAAATAAAAATAAAATCATGTGAAATGAGCCCTTAAACGCATCAAAAAAATAATTGCGCCTTTGATACTGGTCTTAGGAAAATTGATCAAGTCATCCTTTTTTGTTAAAAAAGATCCATGTCGAATCTGACCAAAAATTCCTTCTCAGTCCCAGATGTTATGTCACACGATTGAGCTTCATATAACTTGATCGCAGCATGTAATTCATTGAAATTTCCCTAAACTATAAGCTATAGCAGCATTACGTAAACAAGATGCACAAATACATATATGAGAGAAGATTTTTCCCACTTTTTAACTACACATTCTACAAAAAATAAATATTCAAACATCATTTTCCCCCAATTTTTCTTTATAATGACTATCAAACAGGGGAACATTTTGTTACGGTGCATTTGAGAAGAGTTAACATGGCAAAAAAAAATTAAAAAGCATACAATTCTTTCGCAACTACTTCAAACGATCTTTAAGGACGTCTTTAGCATATTGAATTAAACAGAACAATAGACAAATTTTTTATCTTCTTTGTTCATATTCAGTCTTGTCCGTCCAGTATAACATCGACTAAAGCAATTACTAGAGTGTTAATATATGCACACTGATAAATGGGTTAGGTCCAGAGTCATTTTCAAATAAAAAACATCATACAAGACACGGACTTCTTCAAAGAATTGATGAAATTTCCATGTGCAAGTAGCACGTGCCGGGACTTTTCTCCAAATTATATATGCATAAATCATTTTCAATCAATATGCATTTAGATAAGTTTTCTTCCAGTTCCATTTAAAGCGTCAATGCACATTTTGTATATGTCCAACAAGATAGGTATGTTTTTTTGGGTGGTGGGGGTGTTTTAATGGCATTTGCTTGCCTGGAGCTATTACATTAATGCCCTGTTTGGTACCCATTCTCATTCTCATTCTCATTTTCATTTTCAACTACACATTCTTCAATAAAATAATATTTTCCATCACATCAATAACTTTTCCTTCTTTTTCAACCACATATTCACCATCACATCAACCCAAAAAATTCATTTTCTCTAACAAAATGGCTACCAAACAAGCTATAAATAATCTTTTAAAGTTGTGACGATAAGGTTTCGAATCTTTGAATTTTTCGAACCCATGATCTCAAACCTTACAAATGTCTATGCTTGAGGTCTTTTGTGATAAGTAAAGTGATCATTTTGTTTTAAATTTGATTTTAAAAATAAGGTTAATAGCACGAGGTCTGAACTTTTAAAGATTGTGACGATGAGATTCTAAACTTGTGATTTTTGGGACCCGGGATCCCAAACCTTATAAATGTCATGCACCTGAGGTCCTTTTATGATGAAAATTATAAGTTTGTTCATTAAAAAGTTAATTTTTAAGTAAAATGATCATTTACCCTTAATTTTATTTAAAACAAATAAACTTAAAAGCAAACCAAAAAATTTGAAAACCTTGGAGAAATGGTATAGGAAGAGGACCAGCTACAACAGAATCTGAGATTTTTTTTTATGGGTTTCCTTGTGAAAAGCAAAAATTAAATCCAACACACACCCTTTAGGGGGTGTGAATAGATATTACAAACGCCATAATAAAATTATCTATAATAATTTGTAACGAGTCACAAATTATCAAGTCTAGATTCAAACGAGACAAAGTCTATATTGCAAATTCACAAAAATAAAGTCTATACAGCAGATCCACAAAAACAAGTAAATAAATGTGTTGAAATCTAAATAATAACAGAATTGTTTACGAAAGAAATTTATTTGAAGAACTCTTCAAATGAAAAAACCTCCGAGCACACTATGTTATCAAAAGATCTACTAAAAAATATTGAAACTTATAGACTTGATTCAAGCACAACTAAACATTACTAGATTCTAACATCCAGTTTGTAATTACCCAGAGAACTCCTCAATTGTGTGCACCCGCACCTGCTCCATAATCTTTGAACAACTTTTCTTCAATGATCTTCAAGAACAAAAAATACCTTAGAGTATATCTAATCGTGGTGTAAAATAAATATAAAATTTTATTTAAAATTCTATAGTGATCGAAAACCTCTCCAATTGAGATATACAAAAGAAACGCAAATTGCATTTTCTGGCAGATAATATTAAAATATATGTAAATTCACACCTTTTTTCACATCCACAAAAGGCAAAAATTGTATTTACAAATTTATATCAATTTATATCCAATTTTACAAATTGAAGATATTCTTATTACTCTTTGAAAGCACATGGATTTAAATTTCAACTACCTTAGTATTCTTTTCCCTTTTCTTTTTTCTTTTAAGAAATTTATGCAATCAATTTCAACTTTTACCGTTTATTGCAAATTCATCATCAATATTAAAAAAAAAAAATGACTTTATTGATTAGTTTAGTTTTCAACCTAAAAAATATTATATTTGTCCATCTTTTATTGGTGGACAGATGAGATAGAGAAAGAGTTGTCTGTAAAATAAAAACAAATCATTCCTTAAAGAAATGTTTTTCTTATTTTCAAGAAAAATATGGTGACATAACTAATTTTTAAAAAATATTTTTCATAAAAAAAAAAGTCATTCAAACACTCTAAAAGTAATAATTTGGATGAAAAAAATAATATTTTTCTATGAAAAATAAGGTGAATCAAACACAATATTACTTCTATTTGCCTATTTTGTCTTTTTTTACATTATTTTGTCAACCTCTATGTTAGTTCCCTTAAGTTTTAAAAGTTAAAATTGACAAAAATGCTATATTTAATGCTAAAACCTGATAATAAATAAAAAAAAAAAAAGTGTAGTTAAAGGGTTACAAATCTCATGAAAAATGTAATTAAAATTAATTGATGAATTTGACTTATATTTTAATCCAAATTTTAATATACACCAAACATGAGCTAAAATATAGTTGATTGTACGGTCATTTGCGAAACAATTTGTGAATTTTTTTTGAAGAAGAACAATGAGTTTTTAAAAAAATTCATTTAACTTGAATATAATTTCTTTTCTTTCGTATATATTGGGAATGAAATATTTATATTTTGTTAACTTTATTTTTGTATTTATATGCATAGATAATTATGATTTCTATTTTTTTTTTCTTTTGGTTTTTTGAGTTTGTTGTAATCAAAGCTAGATTTTTTATGTATACAATATTGTCAACATTTTTAAATATTTTAAAAATCAACATACATCGATTCGAAAAAAAGAAAAGGGTCAAGTCAAAGAATCAAAAATAAAAATAAAAATGTACTTAAATCAACTTTCATTAATTTAAATTAAAAAATATCAATAAATAAACAGTGAATTTTGGTTAATTAAGTTATTCTTAATAAGTAATACATTTTTTTAAAAAAAAATTCACACCAGAATTTTTATATCAATTTTAAAAAGAAAATAGAATTTTCATTGTGTGAATCTTTCATTTTCGTGCATCTATCCATTTCTCCATCCCCACACGTTATCTTTAAAATTCCACTTTCCAAATGAGGAGGAAAAATAAAAAATAAAAACCATCCATTTTCAAACTTTCCATTTTTGTCTTTGAAAGAATAGGAACAAATTAAAAGCAAGAGCCCATTCAATCTTGTCCAGATTGCATTCCACTGAGGTAGGCTTCTTTGTATCTTTAATTTTTGAGTAATAATATTTATATTGAGGATTATCGATAGTTTGTCTTACGTAGTATATATGTGATAGTTTATTATTTGATTCATTCGATAAAAAAAAAAAAAATTATTACATTAATACACCAAATAATAAACGGTTATATATATGCCACTTAAAATGATTATTAAGCTCCTGTCTGGTAAAGCTTTTCAGCCCAAAAAAAATTAATTTTGAAGCCTTTTTTTCAAATGATGGGACCCACATGTGAGAGAGGCAGTCAAATATTGCGGCTATGACATTATTGCAACAGCTAGAAAAACAATTTTTTTGGGCTGAAAAGCTTTACCAGACAGGGGCTAAAAGTCTTTATTATGAGTAACATTCTTCTTCTTCTTCTTCTTCTTCTTCACGACTTACCTAAGAATGGAAAAATAAAAATTGTCAAATCAAGATTTACGGCTGATAGAACGTGGTGGCTGCGTATAAACAATAAACTATAAAGAGAGACGATAGTGGGTTATGGATACAAGAAAAGTTGGTTATTGGCCATAATTTTATTTATTTATTTTCACAAAATCCATCTGATAAAGCTTATAAACCCGGTGCGAGGTAGCCAGAGTTCTTATTCGATGGGCAATCCATTTTTCATATTTACGATTTTAATCACCAAGTTTTTCCCGTTGAATCGACCGGACTAGTTTAGTTCTTAGAGATTGATTTTTTTTTCCATATATTTTTTTTCTATTTTATTTTTTTATACTCAAAATTGATTACTTTTTTTTGTTTTCTCTAACAAAATGTTTGAATAAAACGAGTAATATTTATTGTTTCCCTCTCTATCAATTGTAGTAGGTCTGCAGGACACAAATTAAAACTCGTGGCTCCGCCTTTGGACACGAGAGCTATTATACCCATAAATGTAACTTGTGAAATTGGTCAAAATGTTGTCCAAATGATAGAAATTGTGTTCTTTTTATTTTGTAATAGTATAAAATTTCAAGGCTAGTAGTATTTAATTGATTATTTGTCTTACCTTTGGCCTCAATTTTTTCAAAATTCATTTTTAATTGTACATGCTCCTATAAAATAATTTTTCACACAAACTCTAAATTTTTCTTCATTTTTAACCACATTTTTTCCAATAAAATATTATTTCAAAATACATTTTGACCTAAAAATAAGGCTCAATCAAAGACTTAAAATATTTTCGATCTTATTATTTCATTAACTGATCGCAACTTGTATGACTAGCGATTGCTTGCCCCATTTTTTCTCTTTTGTTTATTTCGGTTCTTACTTCTCCTCTTTGTTTGACTTGAATCATTCGCCTTCTAATCTTTACAAATAATCCTTGTTATTTCATTAATAATTGACTTGATCAAGTTTCAAAAGCTTGCAATTTAGGACCCGTTTGATTGTAAAGGTGAAATTTGGGTGAAAAGAAAATGAATTACAGAGAATTGAATTGTCTAAAATTTGTTTTACCTGGAATTGTCGATTAATTGTATTTGATTGGTATAATTTTTCATTCGATTTTTTTTTGAAATTTTGAATCTTTTGGTGTTCGTTTGATTTTGTTTTTTAATAGAAATTGTTCATTAAAGTGATAATTTTTTTCACAATTTGATCTAAAATTTGTTTCAATTGCCAAAAAAAAAATTAAAAGTTAGCATACCGAATATTATTCGTTTGACTTTGTTTTTCATACAAATTGTCAAGTAAAATGATACATTTTTTTTACCATTGGATCTAGATTTTGTTTCAATTGCAAATAATAATAATAAAATTACCATACCGAATATCATTCGTTTGATTTTGTTTTTCGTGCAAATTGTGAATTAAATGGATAAATTTTTCTACCATTGAATCTAAAATAAATTTTAATTGTAAAAAAAAACCCTAAAATTGATTTTCTCACCAAATTGGTGGGAAAACAAATTCCTTGAAAATCTGGAAATGGTGCACGTGGGGAGGGGAGGGGAGGTGAGGCGAGGGTGGGGGGAACAATTGTCTAGAAAAAAAATAGTATCAAACACAAAAAAATTGGAAAATTGATCCATGGAAAATCCAGCCCTATCAATCAGGGCCTTAGTTCTCAAACTTTTTAATTATTGGATTTAATTCCAAAAACTTATGAATTTATTTCGAATGCTCTATTAGTTCTTCTAATTGATCTTGTGCATTCCAAATGATCTTCAATTTTCTCCAAGTCCACCCACCTAAGCTCGAAAATGCTCTTTTCACGTCAATTATATCTATGGAATTTTACTTACAATTAACATATTTTACACTAAGTTAAACGTATAGACGTTCAATATAGGAATCAATAATTAAGAATAGAAGTTCAAATAACACTTCTCACATCCCTAGGACTTGAGCAGCCGCATGAGGGATTAGTTTGCTTTGAACTTATTTTGATTGAATATGTTAAATTGTGAGTTTCTTCT
The DNA here is from genome assembly GCA_019395295.1 of Osmanthus fragrans. Lineage (NCBI taxonomy): Eukaryota > Viridiplantae > Streptophyta > Magnoliopsida > Lamiales > Oleaceae > Osmanthus > Osmanthus fragrans. Next base: position 9,511,562 of record CM033344.1, on the reverse strand, counting down.
TCCATTGTCAATTCAAATCATATTTACAAGAATTGGCAATTCGTTGATCAGAAATTATTTTTCTAAACTCGTGGATAAATTAATGAGTTCGATTGTCAAACATTTGATATTTCTGTAAAGTATCAATAGATCTTTGGATTTGTTAATGGTCGTCAATTTCTTATTTCATGTTACGTCAATCACTCTCACATAAGTTACGTATGTTTGTGTGAATCAATGTATATATTTTGTACCCGTAGTTACCCTCTAATGACTAAAAGCCTCTCATAACATCATGGTGAGTAATGAGTTGTCTTCTATGAAGTATCATAAAAAATTTCTAAGACGATCGTTACACTTTTTGTTTTCAAAAAAGGGTTTTTATAGTCAACGACCATTATCATTCATGGAGAACTTTAGACATAATTTAGTAATCTTGATTTTAAATTCTTAACATGACAACTAATAAGTTGATCAAGTGGTTTTATTTGACAAAAGCCTAAACGTGGGCACTTGTAACGTAGCCGCGTGATTGACATAATGAATTTGCTGTTTCTCTAAGAAAGAAGGACAAAAAGATTGCTCTTTTTTGACATTTGAAGGCATCTAGAATCATAGCTGTCCTCATCACCAATTCTCAATCATTGTAGTTTCAATATCAATATAATATTAATTACAAGAAGATTTTTGTAATCACGAATAAAAGTCACGCCCCACCTTTTTATTTTTTATTTTTTTATTATTCTTTAAAAAATAATTTATGTTTGAAAAAAATATGTAAATACAAAAGTAATAATCAGAATATTTTAATTTTCGATTTGGCATAGCTTCTCCTCTCCAAAACCCGAGCGGGGCGATGGAAGCGAATGGCCCCTTCATGTGGTTACCCCTATCCATAGAAGCAATATGGTGTAGTTTTTTTTTACTGGGGAACCTGCAGTCGTTACCTTTCGAGTGCGCACTCGGTAAACTCTCGGGTTGACGCAATGACCTGTAAATTATGTCAACTAGGTTAGCCCGATGTTTCAAGCTCGATCAAGAAAGTGTTGGTAGGGGAATCGAACTCGTAACCAAAGGCCTCCGCACTCACCTACTCCATCAACTCAACTATCTCATAAGGGACATTTTTTTAAATCATCATACATTGCAAAAGATCAATTCGATTCTTCTCCTTGACCACAAATAAAATGATTGGTCAAATTCTATTAAACCTCACTCATAGTGATCCTCTATCAATGAATTAATCAGGTTATCAAATAATTGCACAATTGAGAGCAATTTACTTAGGATACTTACTTGACATTTACAATTTTTTTTTTTTTTTTTATCTTTCTTTTATTTTATTGATAGTAAAAAAAATTTGACTCTACATAAGCGTTGGTGCTTAACTAGGCTGCTACTTTAGGCTTGACAAATGTCATTATTGTTACTCAACTACTAAGTCATGAGGATTTTTAATTGAATGATCAAGCGATCATTTGTCCTATCTATCCAAATTTTCGAACAAAATATTTTGAGTATCAATGCCTTTTTTGCTTGCGAAAAGTTTTAGGGGACTTATGAGACGAACATTGTCTCAACTAGATCATCTTCCCTAACCACCTCCTGGCACTCCAAGGACGAAATCGACATCAAATGTATGTATTTTCAAACAGTTCTTAGATCTCCTAACACAAACTGATTAGTTTAATTAAAAACATTTGAAGTCAATCCATCATGCCAGGCTGCCAGCAATTTTTTACACAAGCATATTATATATCAATTTCCGTTCTTTTTTTATTATTTGAATTTCTTTGCTAATTGAGATATGCTAGCAAGGGTAGCTAATGGGAGAAAAATAAATATGAACTTGAAATTTTTTAATTTGATGTTTACATTATTTTAGTTTAGATGAATTGTTAACAGGAGAAATTTATTGAACTTTACAGGTTCTTCCCAGTTGATGTTTATTCCTCTGTAATATTAATTAAAAAAAAAAAACCTACTGTATATTTTGGTCGATAATTATTTAATTAATATTATTATATAGTTATTCCAATTAGCCCTTGTTTGAGCCCATTTTCCTATCATTTATTTTTTCTCTCTCTCATACTTTCAACCTCATAATCTTCTATAAAATAAAATTACACGTAAATCGAAATATTTTTTTTATTTTTCAACGACACATTTTTACAAAAAAAAAAAAAAAAAAAAAAAGAGGGTGGGGGGCGGGGGAGGGGCTCAAACAAGGGCTTAATATGTAGCATTTTTTTTTTCTTTTTTGTAATTTATGGACAAAAAAAAAATTAATTTTCCTATTGTTATGACATAAGACAAAACATTAATTCTTGAACCGTGTTGCTGACAGAGCACTCACATTAAGGGGAGGATTCGGAGGAATAACATTTTTTAATCAATTTTTTCATGTTTGTCCCACACGACATATGAGTATGTGTCAAGAAGGTGGTAAATCATTTTCTGTACAAATGATTTTCCTTTTATCCTTAACCTGGTAAGCTCACTTGGCAAAATCTGAAACTGTCGAATGAATTATGCTCCAATTAGCAAATTTATAAATGCTTACAAATAAAAATAATATTGAATTTCACGATTTTTATGAATGTGCAATTAAATTCATATTTAATTTGGACTATTTTATTTTTTTTTATTTTTTATTTTTTATAAATTATATCCAAACGAAAGCTGAGTTTCTAGGTGGGCATGATGTAAGTCTTTGTATTAAATTTTCCAAATGTGTCATTTTGTTCCAAACTGTGCTTTCCTTGTCAAAGTGGTATATATTTCAAACTAAGAAAATGACATCTTCATTCATCAATCATCATTATACACAAATATTTTTCTTGCAGATAACTAGTCATTATAAAGCCACACGAAAACACTCAAAAAATTTCGACCACAATCCGACGTTGTTTGTGAATACTATCTCATGTAAGCATGTTATACACTTTTCTAAATAATAAGTCGATTTTAAAAGTAAATTTTATAGAACGAGTACTAGTTTCTCTTTTTATATCCTTGTCGTTTTCGAATGGCATGTATTGGTTGGTGAGCAAATTTCCAGCTGCCTAGCATTGACTTCCTTCGATCATCGGATCCTAGTTGCTACACACGATTCCTTAAATGCCCTTTACTGCTTTAATTCGTTTGTTTGAAAACTAGCTAGCCCACAAGATGAAGAGTTTTGAAGGCTAATCATAATACTGTTTCCTCTCATTCTCGAAGGTAAGAAAATTCTGCAAATTTCTGATTTATGTTTATATTTGGACTTTCTTGAATGATTTTTTCTTTGCTTTTTTGTACTGTTTATTTTCCTGAAGCTATTATCTTGAGAAAAAGATCATACAACTGTCTGTTCGGGTAATCAAGAAAAGATCGGAATGATGATTTGATTTGAATTCTTTCTTTATGATGATTAGTGATATTTGTCCCCATGCCTACACTCCCAGAAGGCAATAATTAAATAAGCATTATTATTTACATTTATGGCCTTCTAACCAATCTAAATTGGCTTCTTCTTTTCGTTTCTTGTGTACCCTCTTTCATGATTACTGATTCTCTCATGAATTTTTTTTAGGATTTTATGACTAGCAATTGAGGGTATAGTTATAGTTGTACACAGTATTAGACAAACCAGACAGTAAGGAATTTGTGTAAATCATATTGTTTGAGTCATTTCAAATATTATTGTTTGAGTCCTTTCAATTATTATTTGTCCCTCTGCTGAAATTTTTCGTGGATATGCATTTGCAGTAAGGACTGGAAATTTTGGGAGGATATGAGGTGTTTTTCATTCTCCAATGGTACTAAAGATGATGAACCAAAGACATCAAAGTATACTCCTGTTCCTTCATCTACATCTATATCAACGGATCCTGATATGAAGAAATTTGGATCCGAGTACAACTCTCAGAACATTTCCGATATAAGCACTGAATCCTCGGTTAGGTTATCGTTCAAAAGTTTGTCCCAAAGACCTAGCAACCTTAGAGTCTTCACGTTTGCAGAGCTGAAGACAGCTACGAAGAATTTCAGCCGTTCCCTTATGATTGGAGAAGGCGGATTTGGACCCGTGTATAGGGGTGTGTTGCGTGAGACAGAAAGGATCGATATTGCTGTTAAACAACTCAGCAAAAGGGGGTTACAGGCAAGTCTTCTTTCTTGTTCATTACACCGTCATGTCTGTGTTCCAAGACATTATAACACCCAACAGTAGAGAGAAAACCAGTTTTGTGTACCAATCATGTCCTAAGAAGACGCGTTTATGTTGTAGGATCCATCTTCAATGAATCATCTGATTTAATTCATTTATTTTTGGAAATTGTAATTCATACAGGGACACAAGGAATGGGTTACAGAAGTGAATGTTCTTGGCATTGTCGAACACCCAAATCTCGTCAAACTCATAGGCTACTGTGCCGAGGACGATGAGAGAGGGATGCAACGTCTTCTGATCTACGAATATATGCCTAAACGGAGCGTTCAAGATCATTTATCAATTCGATTTCAGGCATCTCTGCCATGGATTACTAGATTGAAAATAGCCCAAGATGCTGCAAGAGGCTTGGCATATCTTCATGAAGGCATGGAGTTTCAGGTGCCTGTCTTTAATTTGAATATACACTCTTAATGTATTTTATGAAGTAATTTTCGCGCAAATGGATCAAATAATTTTGTAATACATAATTGAATTATTTTGATGCAGATTATATTTAGAGATTTCAAGTCATCTAATATTCTGTTAGATGATCAATGGAGTGCAAAACTATCAGACTTTGGATTAGCAAGGTTGGGTCCTTCAGAAGGATTAAGCCATGTCTCCACAGCGGTACATACTATTTATCTAATACTATTGCATCTATTCCTTAAACTAAGCATTGTTTCCAGTAAATTTGGAGTCCACTAAATCAATCCTTTTCGAGAACACCATTCTAGGAACTCGCCAATGGAGTGTGCAGTATGATTCTTGTAATAAAATTTGACAAAGTTTTCTGCTGTTGGGCTTCGGAATGTCAGTGAGAAAATATAGGCAGCGTTACTTCGCATATGATAACACGACAAGAAAATACCCGAAGCTTCTTTTATACTATGATACTAGTCTTTTGTTCAGCTTGTAGTAATTTCTTTTTGCTAAACCTTTTTTTGTCGAACTTTGCATTAGATAGTTTTGACAAACGATCTTTTTTCCATCCAACAGGTTGTTGGAACAGTAGGATATGCTGCTCCAGAGTACATTCAAACAGGGCACCTTACGTCAAAGAGTGATGTGTGGAGTTATGGGGTCTTTCTGTATGAACTCATCACTGGTCGACGCCCTCTAGAGAGAAACCGACCTAAAAACGAGCAAAAGCTCTTGGACTGGGTTAGGCCACACCTTGTTGACAGTAAAAAATTCGAACAAATTCTCGATCCTCGACTAGACGGGAAATATTCCCTCAAGTCTGCTAAAAAACTAGCAGCCATTGCTAACAAGTGTCTTGTTCGACATCCAAAAAACAGGCCACGAATGAGCGAAGTTCTCGAGATGGTGAACCAGATTGTTGAGGGGAGTGACAATGGAAGTCCTGAAGCTGCTACAGAGAACTCCTCTCAAAAGGACAATGAGAAATCTACGGCGCGAAGTTTTTTGAAAAGGCGATTTGTTGATCATGTAATTGGAGAGAACAAGTGGCTGGGATGGAGGTCATGGAGACCTAAGCTTGTTAGGACTAATTGAGTGAAAACTAAAGAAATATACTTGTAATTTTTCAACAAAGAGCTTCTGCGTCAAGGATTTTCTTAGTTAAATACTTCTGCTATATTTTTTTCCTGTTGTTTCTTACCTAGTAACATGTCTAGGTGTCAAAATTTTCTGGGCTACCTAGTCCTGGCAGACAGATATCTATAAGGCACAGACCTCTCACGGGCCATTCCACCCTTACAGCAGTTCATGTTACAACAACACAATGACTAAACTGTATATTATTTCAGCATTATAGCCACTAATGGTACAAAAATTGATCATGAAATTGCTCAAAATATCATGGGAACAAAAGGCCACTACCATACACAAGAAAGAGTTCAAATGAACAAACCAGCTTCCGAATTGTCATTGGCAAATCTTCATTACCAATTTATCGAAAGAGTGTTATAGCCAGCAATGTGTTTAAATTACCTCTTTAAAGGAAAATTTCATACAGACAAATATGTGTAGCTAAAAGATCTCATTCCTTGCAGACGACATCCAGTAATTTCTTACCTTCCTCGCTCAATTCTGCATTCTCCATCTTAATCCAGCGGCGCATAAGGGACTTGTTTTTCCAGCAGCTACATAAATTCTTATCAACGATTCAAGTACATCTGATCCCAACTCGTCTTTTTGACTTCTTCAGAACCTCGAAGAAATGTTCAGCACCCTCAACATCCTAGTTTTGCTCAAGCTGTCGCATCAGTTCCCCAATACGGTAGGTGAAGGGGTCCATTTACCACCATCTCCCCTACCAGTTAAAATTGCATTTTCAATACAATCTACTGCTGATTTTATCTCTGTACTCTTCAGATGGTAATCCAGATAAAGCTCCCATGTTTTAGCATTAGGCTTGACTCCTCCCCTCTCTGCCTGTGCCTTGAGCACCTCAGCCTTCTCCAATGAACCTTCTTTAAGATAAGCTCCGATTAGGGCATTAGGGCATTTGCAATTCGAATATCGTAGGTTGAGCATACAGATGCCCACTCCCTGTAACACTTCTCAGCACCTGGTAAATCATTAAACTTAACCAACACCAGCATCATATTAGGTTATATTTGGAGTTTTTGGAAACGAAAGCCTCAAAGAACGCCAGATAGGGTAAACTTCGAGTAGATTTCCAGTTCGTCCATACAGTGAAATCAGGAACTGGTAAGCAGAAAGTTCTCGTCTAGTATTTAGCTTCTCCAGTTCCTTGAGTGCCATCTCAGCAGCTTTATCAAATAATCAGGCATCAGCATAAATAGATGCCAAATTGCTATATGTCGTCCAATCTCCAGCAACTCAGCCATCCCTTTTCATTTCATCAATAAGTCTCTTGACCCTAGATATTTCATTCATAGAAGCAAGAGCCCTCATCCAGACATTATAGGTGTAGCAATCTGGCATGATATCACATGACTTTATTTCTTGGATGATTGCTGGAACCTTTTCTGCCTGCCCAGTTTTTGCGTAGAGAGTCATGAGGCTGTTATATGGCATGGAATTCAGCTCTAAATTAAGTTCCCTCATTTTTCCATCAAAGCTTCTGCTTTTTCTGTAATTAAATTCTTGCAGTAACAGTTAAGAAGAGCACCGTAAGTGAGATGGTTTTTCGAGGATTCCAGCAGATTAATAAAGTAGGTTTCTGCAGCAGTAATTACTCTACTCTTTGCAACAAGATCTAGATGTATCGCTTGATCACTTATTATCTTGTTTACTCCCCTTTTCGTCATGGTTTCTGACAGCTGTATATAACAAATATGGGATATTCGCCAGATGACACACCAAAAATTAATTTGTGAAACAAATTAATTTTTGATCGGGAAGAAATGAAGAAATCATCGTGGCATTAATTTTGCATGTAAATGTTTGACTTTCATGTGCAAATGTATCATGCAGCATTACAATTGTTGGAACCCGAACTCCTACCTTGTTAAAATACATCACATTGTTCTGCTATTCCTAAATGCTATGGTCGGAGGCAACACCCCTGAGATCAGCTTGGATAAAAGGCTGCCGTAATTCTCAGAGACATAATGTTGCCTGCAACCCTGCCATCACTGCCACACCTCTCCACCTACCAATCATGACATGACACTTGGCATCTCTAACGTCGGCACCTCTTATATCACCAATCAACTACAAGCTATGATTATGTGACATCATGCCATCATTACTTGATGGTACCACTGCAGCTTAAACAAAATAATGGTCTGACGAGGCCTACCTCAGCAACCAATCAAAGCAGCCAAAACTTAGATATGCGGCATGCAATTCTAGAAAGGTACAGTAGCTTATAAGACTTAAGTTGGCCAATGGCATGATCGTTATCCCTATAAATAGGGATAAAATGGTCCCCCACTGAGGGACAATGATACTACATTTCTTCAAACACCTGGCGGCCTGCGGCATACTAAACATGTATTTTAATTTAATACTACCAACTGTAAACACTTCCTTTTTCCTCTAAGTTGACTAAGAAATTACTTTATATTTTTTGACGTCAACAACAATGTATGACAAACAGAATATGATAGAAATCTTCTGTTTGTTCCCATGGCCATAAGTGAGTTAAATACAGAGGTCTAAATATCAGATATTGGGTAATTGTACCATAAGTTTTAAAGACTAATATCCAACCTACCAGAGGTGATTGAACTGTGACTTGATATTGTAGTGAGCTGTGACAACAGAGACTAGAAGAAAGATGTTCTTACTTTTGGAGAAAAAAGGTCAGGGGACTTCACAGATTATTTGAGAAACACTGCTCATTTAGATAAATGGAAAGCATATTCTAAATCGGAAAACTGCTCCCCCTGCTATTACTCTACCATTTTTGCATCTCTTGGGAGTTCAACTGTCCTAAACAAGATCTTTACCTTAATTCCCTGAAATCCCTATTATTGCAGCATAAATATGAAAATAGATTGACAGAAAAACAATTTGTGGATACAAAAATCAATACAAAACATTCATTTCAAAAACTAGATTTCCTTGCCAAAATGATGCTATGCTCTTGTCTAGGCTACCTAGAAAGTGTCAAATGCAGAGTTGAAGACATTAATGGCATGTTTTTTGGAGAGGATGAATAGTATTGGAGAGTAGTAAAGAAGAAAAAGAAGGTAAAATTTTGTTCATTTTGTGTTTACTCCTTTAATACTACGTACATGGACTAATATACATGAAGATGAATGATTCTTAATTTTTCTGTGAATGCTTACTGGAAGTTAGGATTAAGGAAAAATCAAATTTCTTTCTGATTCTGTTTAGTTTAATGGAAGAAATTCAAGGAGGAAATAAAGTTGGAAACACGAAGACCTAAAATTGCAATCAAAATGTAGTGTAGGCTAATGGTATGTTGATTAGATCTTCAGTTTCATCATGTAAATCCAAACTGAAAGTGCAAGTAATTGTGCAGTTAAATATATTTTCTTTCACAGAATATCACTACAGAATATAAGGGGTTATTCTCTTCGTGTTCCAGTTTTCACGTTTTGAACATTTTAGGTTTTTTGTTTTGAGTGTCTATTTTGGAATTGCTGAAAATAAGTTCTTTTTGTTATTTTGAAAAATTGTTTCGCAAAACAAAAAATTTGAAAACGCGTTTACTTTGAAATTTTGAGAATCTTTTTTATAATATTTTATTCAATAAATCTTATTATTCAATAAATTAGAATAGTTTAACGTGAATATAGCATTAAATGACATATATATTTTGAAGTTGGTGAACCTTGAAATTTTTTTTAGATATAAAAACACAACCTAAATTAAATTTGGTAACACGGTTCAATAGATATGATTATAAGTTTACATGTCATGACAAAACAAGCTGACACTAAACAAAATATAAAATAAATCGGAGAAATCGTGTACGACATTTCGAGTAGTCGTTTCACATTTGTGTAACAAATTGATCCCTGACTTGTCCTATTTGAGTTATTTGACTAGCATCAAAATGTATGACTTCTTTATCTTGACTTGACTCCGGTATATCTTGAAACACCATATTTTCTTCTGAATACTAAGCAAACAACTTATCTAAAGCGTACTCCTGCGAATAAAATTGTTTATTGCACAACATGCAATAGAAATTTGTCTTTGCCTATTCAGTGGATAATTGGTAATCAACTTCAAAATAGTAAATCTTGCCTTTAAAACTTCAATGCAACATTCGATAATGTTACGACACGAGGAATATGTATAGTTGAACAATTCTTCCTTTCCACGTAGTCTTTCCTGTCCAACATAGTCATGTAGATGATATCTTTGATCTCGATAAGGGGTAAGAAATCCAAGCATGTTTTGATAGCCATAATCAACAAGGTAAAGTTGATCTACAAAATAAAAACGAAAACTTACATTGTGTGACACTGTAAATATATTCACAATAATTATTTGAAGTACAAGAAAATATCTCCCCGTACATTGGAAAGTTGTTCAATCTTCTTGTGACTGCGTCAACGAATACTCACGAATCATTAGCAGTACCTTCCCAGCCAAAATACACAAATGTGAATTTCATATCAAAATCACATGTCAACATCACATTTTGTGTAACAATAGTTTTCCTTCCATAGAAAGATGTTTCTCTCGATGAAGCTACCCAAGCTACGACATGTGCTCCATCTATTGCGTCTATACAATCCTTAAATAAATGATATTTGTAAAAATTCGCTCATGCACAATGTCTTGATTTGTCGAACGGATTATCTTAATACCAAATGAACAAACAGCCATTACAACTCGTTTAAACCATTTATGTATCGTGTTGTTGGAATGCTGAAACCTATCACCAATAATATTGTATCATGTAGCGTGCCCTACAATCATCAGAAACATAGCAACACCTTCCCCGACGCTCATTTTTTTCTATCTTTCAACAGCCTTTCTCTTTCAAAATATCACAAAAATTCATGAAAACGTGTTTCTGCATACGAATATTCTGATAGCATACGTATGAATGTCCATTCAGAATTTCTAACATGTACATATTTCATGTAAGCAGTGATATTTTACAAGGTCTTCTGCCGATAGTACTTCAAGCAATTAAGCATCATTAAATCACCAAATGTTACGTCCAAATCATCCATAAATAACAAATCATCATTACTCGAATCTTTGTCAGCGGAATTATCAACACTCACATTCCTATCCACATTTGATTTACTAGTCATACTCTAAACAAAAAAGGGAAAAAGAATTTCACACCCAATACCTTCTCTCTCTTATTTTGCATCCAAAAAAGATTGATTTGAAATTCGCTACGATAAACCATTATGAACACAAAATAAACAATTTCTTGCACTAAATTTGGAGACCCAGTTTACTCAATTAGAAGAAGAAGTAATTAAATACTTGAAATTAATGAGAAACTAATTATTATATTATCCAAAATTCGACAATGCAAATTCATGTAATATTACGCAACTCATACTTTTTATTCAGAGCGAAACAAAAAAGCAAACTCTGGAGGCTCGGATACAACAAAATGATAAAATCATAATTGCTTCTTTTTGTGTTTGGTGAGAAATAATTTTTCAGATTAAAAATGGCCTGCGATCTAATGAACCAAAAATCCACTGTCCATTATTTCAATTCAAAAGCAAATGAACTTAAATGCTGTAAAATTAACAAGTTACTTGGAGAATGAGCAACCCCAGTAGATGAATTCACAAAACTCACTCGACTGCTTTCACAAGCTCACTCGATTCTAGACCAAAATTGCAGGTGACCCATGGTAGTGCTGGATGTGCCTGACTGAAAGGGGTAGAATGGCGGTGGTCCACGCAAACATCGTTTTACTATAGTTTTCTATAAGGTATGCTTCATGGTATTCTTATATGTTTGCTTTTTCTAAAATACATTAGTTTTTCTGACGAAATGTCTGACATGAAAGTTGTGCAATTATGCCATGTATAATAAAAACATATAAACAATAACAATCGTTGGCTTACTTTATAGAAAATAACTACTACGGTGTTTGCGTGTTTTAACAATTGAAGAAGTGTTGTTTTATAAGCAATGAAATGATATTTAGTGTTATTTCTTTCTAGGTATACGTGTTGACTACAATTTTGTTATTTCTCTTTGCTATTTTAGGAGCTTGTTCAATTATCAACATATTTACTTGTGTGGTTGGAGAATTATTTGGAATGCTAACTGCTATGTTTTTCATGCAATAAAAATATCAGAATAAGAAAGCAATGGAGTCTTATTTATCTCATTCATATTTCTCGTATAACGAATTTAAACATCCTTGAAAATTTTAACATTTCATATTTGACAGACTTTTCTTACGATCTATATTTAGGAAGTTGTGGATGGGTTCTGTGTATTCCAAAACACGATAATCCCAATTTAGTATGGTATATACCTTTATGGAGGTTTGTGATGGTTCTATCATTTGGTCTACAACTAAGTACTTTAAGAAGCTAAAAAAAAGGTCTTTGTGCTGAGGAATATAGACAATTATACAAATAAACTCTAAAAAGAGCTTTTTTCACTATAAGTCTAATTAAAATAGATAATATACAATTTCTTATGATTTTCATTCTCACTATTTGAAACTATATGACATGTGAATTTTCATACAAGTTAGTTTCAAAGTCTTATAGCAGTTGGCATTCCAAATAATTCTTTATGGATCGTATACCTTGCCGCCTCCGTTTTTAATTCTTATTATTAGTTTATTGTTTGTGCAATGGTGAATTTTCAATTTTATGAAAAATGTATTTTTTAACGATCAACAAGTTTGCATAGAAACCCCAGTATTTTCAATCTCTAACTTCTTGACGATTGAACATGTTGTTTTAAGGGATTGGTCCCCTTGTTAGATTATACGATTAAAAAAAGCAATTAAAGTTCTCATCTTTATAAGTTGAAACTAATGTAATTAGGAATTTTCATCTAACAAATAACTATCGAAAATGTGCTGAGCACGACCAATTAACCCTTCATTTAAGTTCCTAAAACATACATCATAATATAAAGGAAAATCATTGTTTGTATTAGTTAAGAATACAGTTGTAACGAAAAGTTCAATACAATTAATACCAAATCTTCATATGAAGAATCGAAAATATACTAAGAAAATAGACGACAAATGACTTCATTTAAACTAACTCACAAATATATTTTTCACGTTTACAAATGAATTTCTCTAAAATTTACATACATTTATTTTCAACATTAACCAACTAACATGCAACGCACGTTAACCACGCTAGTCATCCCTAAAAAGTATCAATCAATTATCCTTCATTTCCTGTCGTTTTCACACGCCAGATATCAAAACAAGAGAAAATTAATTCACCACGATCCACAATGGTGGCGTCATTTCTCCAAGATTAAGAATAATCTGTCCACAATTGTTTTCGTCATTTCGCCACAATTTCTTCATCAATTTTTCATTGCATGGTCAAACCGTAAATTGATACATCGTGTATACAAATTGTTACATCGTGTATACAAATTGTTTACCGTTACAGGTACCAACCTCCATTTTTTTTTCCTACAACCATGATACATGGTCACACTGACATAATATTTTTTTTCCAAACTACACTTAACAAATTTTCATTGAATATTAAAAAAACAAAACACAAAAAACACTCAATTGTGACCTGTCACATCATCATTTTTTCCCGTCTGAGTAGCATTTTTCTTTTTCCTATCACGAGTCAGAGTGAAAGTGAGCAAAAGCCAAAAACTATAAAGATCGAACCTGACTCTGATATCATATTAAGACCCCGTTTGGCCCCCATTATTTGATATTATAATTTTTGGAATAGTATTTTTTTTAAGAATGCGTGGTCGAAAAATAATAAAGAGTTTTTGGTTTATATGTAATATTAATTTATTGAAAAATGTATGTTTAAAAATAATATAGAGAAAAATGTATTCTAAATTTAATGGGGATCAAACAAGGTGTAAATTTTGCTCTTGATTGGGCTTCATCTTAATTTAATATTTTTTTCTCATATTTTTAATCACATATTTTTCAATAAAATAATATTACGTGTAAGTTAAAAAAAAAATTATATTTTAATCACGCATTATTAAAAAATTACTATTTCAAAATATATTTTCCTAAAAACACATTAAAATGAAGTCCAAACAGAGGCTAGACAAATAGAGAAGAGAGAATAGACTACGACTTCTTGTTCAATTGCATATTTAAACACAAAAGAAGCTTTATGTAGTCTTGTTGCCAAATAAGTAAAAAGACTAATCTGCTCTAAAAGATAAGTAATTATTATATCTACAATCTACATCTACAATAAATTTAAAGAGAGGATCAATGAGAAACTTTTAAATACTCAATTTATCCTTAAATATTTGGCTATATAACTAATATACCCTTGCATAATTTTAGTTTTATTAATAATTAATCAATAAAATTCCTTATCTATTTAGTTGTATGTCCAATATACCTTTATTTATTTTATTTTGTTAATAATTGATTAATAACATTAATTCAATTTATTCAACATGAAATTTAAAAAAAAAAACTTTTTTCTTTTTCATTTGTCAATAACTGTCTAAATCAATCCTGTTAATATTATATTATTTTTATTAACAACTTTTATTATAAAAATATAACTTAAATTTTTTCGCTCCATTGAATTAGTCGGTTTAAAAAAATAGCATCCATATTACCTTATTTAAGTGACAGTTCGTTCGATTGTTTCACATATATCCTAACAAATATATAATATATTTAATGTAATAAAATTAACGCATACAAAATGTTACAATATAATTTGATAAAATTTCATTTTATTTATATTTACCTTTATTTAAAAGTTGTTTTAATTAGTAGTTACATATAAATTCCCACGACGCCCAAGTTTAGATAAAGAGGGAATACCAAATGATAGGGTAATTATATTTCCACTAAAATATTTACTAACTACATAACATTATAATTGCAATAAACATTTATAATCTTTGCTCATTTTTACACTTAAGTTCTCAATTAATTTTTGCTATATTTTATCATTATATGAAACTGAATAAATTATTATAACATTATAATATGTGTTGAAATTTCTCAACTATCCACATACAATACTAACAGATTACAAATTATAGTATACACAGAGAGCCCTTTTTTTTAAAATTTCCTGCTAATGGATAGCGTGTGAAAGGGATTGATAGATGGTTATTATTATAATTAATAATTAACGTAAATAAATAAGAGGAGAGATGCAGGGCTGATGTGTGTTTGTGCATGCATTATGTAATAAACATAATCAAGATTATTATAACTATAGATATCAACATTTCTCATTCTAGAACTGTTGTCAACAAAAATAATTGTTGTAGGCTAAAGGTAAGAATCATTGTTAGTAAAAGCTATTTGTTGTAGATTAAAACTTCTCAAAATCAAAAATAACATAAATGATGCTTATGTATGTGAATGTATTCATGTTGGGCTTTGAAGATTTGGATAGGCCGATTTGCGTGTGACGAATTCTACAAAAAATTATAGTTGTTTTGGTTTTTGATGAAATTCTTTATTATGCTAAAAAGATAATGTAGTTTTTTTTCTCTCTATTTTAATATTTTAATTCTTTTAGTAATATCCATATAAATAGAAAATTCTTACAATTAAATCTATTAGCTATATATATACATCCGTTTGGGGATGTCCTAAGCACGTGGCGGTCTAACAATATTATTGTCTCATTATATTCATGGAAACATGCATTATTTTTTATTCATATTTATGAATGTGTGGATCCATATCTGGTTGGACATCATTTGCCATATCTCTTTACACCATTGTGACTCATCTCTGCTTGACAATTTATATTTTTAATGTTTATAATTTTATGATTTTTATTTAGTTGTTTTATTATTTATTAAACTATGATTTAGTAATTATACTTTTAAAAGAGATGATATGACATGAGCATAGGTGCAATTATATTGAACTTTGGTAATTAGGATTTTATTAAAATGCAAACACTAGCCACTTGTACACTAGCCACTTGTCTTTGACTGATTTTTATATTAAAATAAAGTTGTTTGAGATTATTTTTTTTACATTTACCCAATTTTTGAAGTTAAACAAATTTTTAAATATTAATTATAATTAGCATATGTCACTGCATCTTATTGTTATATGAGCACAATCACAATCTTGATAAAGACGTGTTATATGATATGTCCTATATTTGCTATATCTTTTTTCCAACACCGATAAATAAGTTAGCAAAATAACATATCAATGACTTTTTTATTTATTTATTTTGTATGCTAGAAACATATCAAATGAACACACCATCATCGAAAACACTAAGGGTTCGTTTGATTGACCCGAATTTCATGGAAAATGTCACATCTGAAAAATTCGAATGCTACTTTAACTGTTTGATACGAAAGTGAAAATGGAGTTCGAATCCCAAAGTACAACCAATTTAAGTTTGTTTTCAACAAATTTAATGGAAAAATGATTTCCGATGGTTTATGTGAGTTTTTTTCTAACTTATATGGAATTTGTTTGCATTCCCACATTTGCCAATAAAATACCCGAATTTCATGAAAAATGTCACATCCTAGGAATTCGAATTCTACTTTAACAATTTGATACGAAAGTGGAAATGAAGTTCAAATTTCAATGTACAATCACTTTAAGCTTGTTTTCAACAAATTTCATAAAAAATGATTTTCTATGATTTATGTGAATTTTTATTTTCCAACTTATATGGAATTAGTCAGTCTTTCCACTTTTTCCATTCAAACATATTCTAACAAAAATGAGGTGTGATTCATCAATAGATCAACAAAACGATTTAGGTCGTCAATTTAATTTGAAATATATTAACTTTTTCCATTTTGTGTAATTGTTAATGTATATTTTTGTTCTCATATCTAAGCTATTATTTGGTCCCCATTATTTTTAAAGTATATTTCTCTCTCCCTCTCTTTTATTTTTAACCATGCATTCTTCAATAAAATAATATTACACACAAATTCCAAACATTTTCTTATTTTTAAATCACACATTCTCTATCAATCACTATTCTAAAATGCATTTTTGGCAAGAAAATTGAGCTTAAACAAATTCTAAATTTATTTTCATATTTGTAGGATTGATGTCACCAAGCAAAGAATGCGATTATATCTTTATAAGACAACTTAATACATTTGAAAAAGAATGAATTATAAAAGTATTCATATTTCAAAAATGTTCCATTAAGATCTACAACACATGAGAACTATCTTCTTGAAATTTTAAAACTATTTTTATGTGACAGGAATGAAATGGTCAATACCTTTTTTTATTATTATTTATTTATAGAAGTTTCATTATTAAATTAATATGTTATTTTTTATAATATTTTTGGGGAAGTAATTTTCAAGCTACGTTTAAGGATACAATCGAAAAGTTATTTCTCATGCTTGAGAAGGAAAAACATACCGACTTCGAAATGGAAAATAAAGAGCAATCAACCCTTATTCAACATTTTCACATTATATATACACAATTTCATAAAAAATTATTCATATACATTTTAATTTTTTAATAAAATCAATTACTCCAACTACCTTAAAAAATAGTATTAGTATTTCAAAAATATTACTCATATCGTTAATTCAATGCATAAGATGTGCAAAACATGTACTTACTACTAGTTATAAAAAAAATAGCATTAGAGAATAATGTACTAATTAATGACATAATTAAAATAAGAATTCAATAAAAATAATTAGAATATAAAACTGGCAAATTATAGACCTTTAATATAATTAAAAATTATTATTATTATTTTTATTTCTTCCTGTCTATTTAAAAAGTGGGGATAGAAGAGAAACTTTTGAAAGACAATAACACCCTCATTAATTTTGTATAATTCCCAATTCATCCTTCAATTATTATTAGAATTAAAAAAGTTCTATAACCTACCATTAAATTATTATTTGAATTTATAACACAATATGGGAGGTTTTGAATGAAAAGGGCTTCTTGTGTATTCCTTTATTTTTTGGTAAATTAGTTAAGTATGTTGCGTACTTTTAAAAATATTTCAAAATGTTTGAAATTGTGTGGCTTCAAGTGTTTAATATTTTCACATATCTTTGCATTGTTTGTTTGGTTCAAAAATGATAACAATTAAACATATCATGTGCTTGTATCAACACTTGAACGTTGTGAGTTTTCAAAAAAATTACGCAATAAGAATGGGCTTAGGCTTACTGTATATGGTTTTCTATATTTGCATTTAAAAAAATTAAAAGTTCTTCCCCCCCCTGCTATATTGCTTGTTTTTTACAACTTTGAGATGGGAAACAAAGGATTGAGTGTTCCATTTATGATCCATGTGGCCCAAACAACATCAAAATAAAGGACTGAGAAATCAGGAGAAAAGTCACATGAGCTGATGACATTAATAAAACGGATTCACCTACTAAATTTTTTTGTTATGCCATAATCAACGGTTACGTTTGGACCATATATTATTTTTGGAATGTTTTATGAGTTGTGAAGTTTTGAAAAACATATATTTATTTAATTGAAGCACCAATGGTCAACAAAAATAGAATAGAAATGGTTGATAAAATTTTAAGAGATATTTTGAACAATTCAAAATCATTCGATGAAAAAGGTTTTGGGGGGATTTTCGTGAAGGACTACATAGCATCACAAGAGCAACAATACAAAAGATCGTATCTTTGGGAGAAAATGAAAAAGTTGCAATTAAATCAAAATATGTGTGCTCAACTGACAATCGATTTGTAAAATACTCGATCCAAATTGATAATAGAGCAAAACTTGACATAGAGGATGATTTCATCAACTTACCGAAAGCAACTATATGTTGCACTTTCTCGTGAAGTTTTAATGCAAAAAAATAAAAAACTTGGTAAAAGCAAAAGTTAAATATCATGCATAAAGAAGGGTTATTGTAATCAAAACATTACATTTGAGTTTATTAAACATTTTCACATTATATACACAATTTCATAAAAAAAATTATATATATATATATATATTAATAATTTTAATTTTTTCTTTAAAAATATTAATTACTTTAACTACTTCGAAAACAATATTAGGGTCCGTTTGATTGCAAATGTGAAATTTGGGTGGAAAAAAATGAATCATATGAAATTGAATTGTCTAAAATTTGTTTTACTGTGAATTGTAATTAATTGTGTTTGATTGATATAATTTTTCATCTGAAAAATGTTTAAAGTTTGATGTTTGTTTGACTTTGTTTTTCATGAAAATTGTCCATTAAATGATTTTTTTTTTTTTACTATTGGTTTTAGAATTTGTTTCAATTACCCAAAAAAAAAAATTATATATCGAATATCATTCGTTTGACTTTATTTTACATGAAATTTGTCCACTAAAGGGATAATTTTTTTTATTTTTTTTTACAATTGGATCTAGAATTTGTTCAATTTATCTCAAAAAAAAAAAATCTAAAATTGCTTTTCCCACCACTTTGGTGGGATTTGATAAGTGCGTTTTACGCACTTATTTAGGTCATAAAATATGAACAATTGATTGTAATTATGTTGAAATATGACTTAATTCTATGTAAATTGTGTTTGCAGGACTATATCGATGAAAATAACGAAAAGTGAGTGAAAATGAGCAAGAAATGATCAAAATGGAAGAAAACCAAAGTTCAGGGATTAAGATGCAATTATTCGAAAGTCGACTCGAAATCCAAATCAAGAACGAAAATGAACTAAGTACAAGATTGACGAAATCAAAGAGTGTTAGATGAAAGAGAATGAAGAAAAGAAGTCAAAATGAGGAAGAATGGAGTTTGGGGACCAAAACGACACAAACTGGAAGTTTATTGTACCATGCGGCGGCATGGTGCAATCATCCATGCGATCGCATGGCTTCCGCAGAACGCAGCTTGAGCCACAGCAGTTGAACTATGCAGTCGCATGGTTTATAACCATGCGGCCACATTGTTATTTTTACGCGAAAAATTCTGGTTTCTATTTTTAAGTGAAACTCTTATGGAAACCAAAAGGGGAACGACTTTTAAACCCTAGACTCGACAGAAAAAGGGGGCTACGCACTTTTAGAGAGAATTTTCGATATTGGAGAGCAAGAAGACAAGGAATAACGCGAAGATTCATCAAGCACTTCAAGGAATTAATCGAATATCTATTCGGGTGATGACGTTTCTTCATTTATTCATTTATTTTTCTTTCTTTAGCATGTTATGCTAGTTTTTTTGTACTAGGGGATCGATGAACCTTGTAACATAATATTTTAATTTTTAGTTTTATATTTTTGACATTAAAACACGTTTTTGGATGTTTGAATGATTTATACGTATTTATTCCATATGATTATTGTGCGCACGTTAATTGTATGAATGTGGTGATCTATTTAATGCATTCGAAAGAAGGGAAATAGATTCGACGTAGTATAAATTGTCATAGGGTCCGATAGGGAATATAAATATACCGCTATACTCTATGTGAATCTTTAAGTGTTCATAAAAGCTAATGTGTTCTTTTATTTTTGTATTCGTAATAAATATAGTCGGATCGTCTGATAAAATGAGTTTAACATTACTCGAAAGAGATTGTTAAATTTAATAGGAATGTTGATTCTTCAATATTTAATCGTGTTATCAAAGTATAAAACTAGGATTTAAAGGGATTGTTACATGGAGATTCGTGATCCTAGTACGTTTTTCTCATTTTAAGTAAATCAATTTGCATTCAATTTCATATTGCATTCTAGTATAATTTACATTTAGTTTGGCCAATTCATCCATAATAGCTTTCATAATTTAGTTTGGTTAACATTTAGTATAAAACTCATCAAAAACTCATCTTATTTCGGTTAAGGTCGAGATAATTAGTATTAAACTACTCAATCTCTGTAGGACCGACAATCCGAATTCTAAAAGTCCACTTTATTACTTGTAATGAACTGTACAATTGCGATGATTTTAAATCGAACGTATTTTCGTGAACAAAAGCTTTTCCCCAAAAAGTAGGAAAATGTAACTGTGTTTGCAAAATCAAGAAATTTAATGTCATGGAAAACATATTGTATTAAACAGCAAAAATAAAGAACTTGAAAAATATTTTCTTAGGGAAAAAAAGAGTTCCCAAAGAGGGCCGTACTTCACAAATATTGAGCATATTATTCATTCGTCACATAAGACACGTGTTTATTAGCAGTTCAAGATGGAAACTATGTAGGTGCAGATTCATTTAAACCGTGAATGAGAAAAACTGATTATACGGAAAGAAGTGTACCTGCTTTCGACCTATTCGCTACCCCAAAGATGAAAAACTGACGTCTAGTTACTTTACCTATTCAAAAATTGCACAATTACTTTTTGCTGGCAAAGATTTTTTGGGTTATTTTTGAATTCGAAGGTCTGTAAATACTTATACACATGCGCGTGTATTATATATGTATACTTCTGAAATTATTAAATTGGTTTTGGTTTGGTAGAGGGTTCTGGATGTTTATGTTTGGGATGAATTTTTTTTTTTTTTTCATTTTTTCCCAGTTTTTAGTATTTATGATAATTGAATTTCAGGGTTCATTCTTTTCTATTTAAAGTTAGAATTAAAAATTTCGGGATTATTGATTCAGTGTGTTAGTAACATTGCGAAGCTTCGAATTTTAGAATCAAGTTTTTCTTTCGCTGGATTTTAAGTCATGGATTTTATATATGTGTGTATTGGGTGCCCGAGGAGTGTCTCAGATGTTTATGCACTTGACAAAGAGTAAGCTAATGATCATCGTTGAAACTCCTTTGCTGGGATTGTACTGATCGTCAATCTGATTTAGGGGAATTTTTACCATCACTAGCAAAACTATGTTTGGTAGCATAAAAAATGGGGCGTGAATTGCAATTCGAGTGTTCTTATCCTAAATGTAGGGTGGGATTGGAAAAGATCAAAACTTGTTTGTGCTTTCTTAATATCTTTTACACGATATATCTGAAAGTCTGAATTTTTTCAAATATGATAGGTTTATTCTATTGTGAAAGCAGATATCTATTATGAATCAGGGTTTTGTATAGGATGCTATTAGTGGGCTGGTCATATATCATGAGTGTGTATTTTTGGAAAATAATTTACGTAGTTTTTGAATATTAATGTAACCCACTACAATTTTGCATTCACATTTGGGCTTTGAGTAAGAAAACTTTTGTCTTCAGAATTTATTTAGTGCTGTTTACTCGTGCTAATTGGAGTTCAAGAGTTTTTCTATCTGGATGTATTGCTAATCAGTGGTCAAGAGTTTTTCTATCTGGATGTATTCTATCTATCATAAAGAGAACAATCTTTGCCCATCTTTGATTACGTGATGCTCATATGGGTAGTTTTTGTGGTTCTTTGAAGCACTCTCTCCATGTTTAGTTAGTAGTAACTATTGCTCTTTGAAAATTTTATATTAATATCTTGCTACTTCCTTCATTGGAACTTCGGATTTCTTTCTAGTGTTGAACCAGAGAGATTTTTATTAGAGGCCGCTACATAAATCATGATTTCCATATCTAGGGTAAACCATTTTTATGGCAACAGTATCTTGGTGGCCGTTGGGTCAACAACCATCCACGTAATTCATGATTTTTATTTTGTTCATTTTCATATAATTTTATCCTCCCTCCAGTCCTAAACGGTGGCAGTTGGGGTATGGGGGAGGGGTGGGTAAAGATTAGTGCTTCTTTGGAACTATTTGTTCCTGTTCAACAATATCTTGGACATTTTGACTCTAATTACTTTATAATTTATAGGGTATGAATGTAAATTCTAAGATATCCGTTTGATGTAAAAACTGGAATTGCATATGATATCAATGGTTATAAGTTTGCCAGTTGGTAATACATTTATAGTTGTAGTTTGGTATTTGTATACACATTCTATACACTTGTTTATTTTGATGCCGAATTATTGGAATTCGAATTCTTTAAATGATAGAAGTAGATTCCTGGTTGGTCACAAAAAGAGCCGTGGCTAAGTAAATTTAGTCAAATTATGAAACTGAGAGGACTACCTTTTCTTTAAAATAAAGACGGATGTTATTCTTGCAGGAATTATTTCTGCTTACTGCAATTGCATAGAGGAGCTTTGGACCATAAAAGTTTTTGGTTTAAATTGGGGAGGCTTCATAAGATCTTGTAGAACACAACCATGTATGAACTAGATCCTGATGTTGTTCGGTGGGGCCTTCACCTTATAGATGTATGCTCTCTTACGAATTGTGGTTCTCTTGGAACTGTTACTTGTTATGAGAAAGACTCATCTCAAATTGAGTCTGTGAAAGAGGGTTATTGGGACCTGGCACACTCTATTTTGGAGAGCGACGAAGTAATTGCTCATGCTCTTCAGGAAGAATTATCTAGACTTGCAGCTTTAGAGGCAGCTGGTTCTGAATATGCTGGAGAACAACATCAGAAAGCGTCTGTTCTTGCTCAATCTTGGCTTGATCCTTCAAGAAGGAACTTCGGTTCTGGTATGGGACCATTGTCATTTTCTATTTTCATTTGTAGATAAGATTTTAGCATTCCTTGAATTTTTTTCATCTCATCTGCAGAATCTCAAAGTAATCATGAAGCAAATGAAATGGGAACAGTTTCGTGTAACCTTGGTGAATTATCAATTGAGTGTGAGAACCAAACAGTCTTACCGGAGATAGAAGATGAATCTGCTCTTTATGGTGAAATGGGCAGAAGACTGGATCAGATGGTTCCGATTCCGGTGAGTTAAATTTTACCTTAATTCTTTTCCAAATCTACAGGAACTAAGTCCAGTCATCACTTGAACATTACGTTGAGCTTACGTTGAGCTTTGTCTTGCTGCTGTAATAGCTTACTATTCCCTATGAAACATCTTTTAATTAATATAATCACATATCAAGTAATAGTAATTTTCTATGATTATTTTAAGATTTGTTGAATCTGGCATTATTGTCGAACTTTTCACTATTGCAGCATATTCCTAAAATTAATGGAGAAATACCATCTGTTGATGAAGTTTCATCAGATCATCAATGGCTGCTTGACAGGTTTTGTGCAACATCTCTTCCGTTTCCCCTGGTTGTTAAGCTGTTCGTTGTGTTGCTGCAGTTTCATTGTATTGTTTCTTTCCCTCCCCCTGCTTCTTCTCACCTTTTGCATGGCTATATTTTGGTATGTCTTGCCAATTATCTGATTTGAATGATGTGAGTAATATGTTGTGAACACCAAACTGCAGGAATATTGGATCTTAGAGCTTCATTAATAGGCTATATCCACAAAATAACAATCGAACTATTTTAAAACTTCAATTTAAGAAAAAATGAATATACTTAAAATATAGCTTTACCAAATGGTCTAGCTAACTGCAAAAGTCAAAACAATTTTTTCAACTGTGGACAAGGGGGAGTGTATGCTGTTGGCATGCAACTTTGGCGTCTTTACAATACATAGAATTATTTTAGGTGGAAGTCTTGCAAAAAATGTACTTTGAAACAATTCATCAATTATATATATATATACACATCTGAATGTAGTGGCAGAACAAGGGGGTGAGAAATCATAAAGGAGGGAGGCTTCTTCTGTAACTTCCTTATATTCAATGTTCTTGAAAAATATGAAGCTATGAGTCACATGGGTTCTTACTGTGAACTTAAATAGCATGTCAGAGTCCTGGAACTTTGACAAGGGAGTGAGATATGCCTGCTTTGAATTTATCTCATACTGAGAGCATAGGTAAATGTTAGTTTTATTATCAAATGATTTCATCTATAGTGTAACTCTGACTTTTCGCAGTCTTTTATATTGGAAACCATATTTCATTGACTATTGGAAAATGTTCCAAAACATATCAATATTTTCCATGAAACATAAACTACGATTTAATGATATAATTAATCTGACATCTCAAACATTACACGTGTCATTTGACTACAATGTACGTAAATTGGATATTTGTTCTGAGGCATTTAATTTTTCTTGAGCAGTTTTTTACTTGGTTAAATTCACTTTGATTGGTCCTTTCTGCTTCCTGTCAATGAAGAATAATGAATTACAAGATCAAAATGGATGTGGCTTGAACATAGTATCGTGAAATTTCCTGTCACGTTTCTACACTCTTTATATGCCTAGTTATTTGAATTGCCCATTACTTTCTCGTAACTGTGGTTCCTTTTAACTCATCATTTTTTGTCTTAATCAGATTGCAGTTGTATGACCTGGTGGAGCTAAAAATTTCCGGGGACGGTAATTGTCAGGTTGGTTCTTGAACATCGCTGGGCTCCATCTACATTTGTACATGAACAATCTATATTCTTTTAGATGTTGGTGTAAATTGCCGATTGATGGCCCACGTCTTCCCCAAATATCAAAGCATTAATACCGGTATGATGCACACTTGTACACATTATGCATGCTCATGGACGTGTTCTTCCAATCACTTGATGCGTTACTTGAAAAATTGCATCGCCAGTTTATCCTGTTATTCGGAGAATTGGCTTTCCCACTTCTATTCTATTCAGCAGAATGATAATAGGAAAACTGATTATTTCTTGTTATTCTGTTTCAGCTTTTGGTTATCAGAATAACATCTTGAAAAAGTCAATTACCTGATACATTTTCCAGTCTTCCTATTGTAGTGTTTTCCCCACGGCATTTGATATGAGTGTCAATAGCATGCCTGTTAATTGCGAGTCCATGAAACAAGAAGATAGAAAGGAAAAAATAATTTGAAAAATCTGGACAGGGCATGCTAATTTTTTTGTTTGTGCTCAACATGATCCATGCTAGTTTGTTTAAAATGCCAAATTTTGTCTACATTTTATGAGCAATGAATGGAGTCGTGTCCAAGTTATGACCATGTTTTTTCAAGGGATTCAAGTTTCAAAATCTGTAGGATCTTCTTTTTAAGTGTGTTCCAATTTGAGGGCAATTGATAGTTGACTCTATATATATTAATATATATATATTAAAAATTTCGAATCAAAGTGAATTACATTTTTTGTACCTCTGAGTGCTAGCCGTCTTCTTATGTATTGAAATTGTAGAAGGCATGACTCGTGGACTAAGTTCTTACTGTTCCTTTTTTGCAGTTCCGTTCACTTTCAGATCAAATATATCGTACTCAAGAGCATCACGAATTTGTGAGAGAACAAGTTGTCAACCAGGTTTCTTGGCATTTTTGTTGCCAATGAGATACAAATTTTACTTGTGAATTAATTCATTTGATTCTTGTCAGTGCCACAAAGCTATTTGGATTTTAACATTGCTTTTGTTTTTAAATTTCCACCATCAGTTGAAGTCACATCGAGAATTGTACGAAAATTATGTTCCCATGGCTTATGTTGGCTATTTGCAGAAAATGAAGAAGTATGGTACCATTTCATATGTAGCTTCCTTTTCGGCTGATCTTTTGACTGAATCGGGTTGCTGTCTACTTGTCTAATCACCATTGCATGGTTGCAGGACGGGGGAGTGGGGTGATCATGTCACGTTGCAGGCTGCTGCAGATTCAGTATATTTTCTTCCCGCCTTCTCTCTTTATGTTTTGTTTGTTTGTGTGAATGCAATGCATAAATTCTGCTTATTTTTCAATACACAAATAATTTTTTTTTGTCTTTTGGAGCTACATTGTCTGATCCACCAAGTAGATACAATCCTGTTAATGTTGTACGAAGACAGTAGTGGCCTTGTGTAAATACTGCATAATGAAATGATCAATCTATATCATTGAGAATGTTATGTTTGCACCTGTTCATTTGAATGATATTAGGTTCCAATTGGGGTCGTGTTAATCTCGCTGCACTTTGGAATTTCTATGACAGTGAGGTTCTGGATTGATTTACTTTAGTTGTTGCTATCTTGCACGATATATTTGTTATTTCAACGATTGATTAATAACTAACAAATTTTGTGGCAGTATGGTGTCAAGATCTTTGTCATTACATCATTCAAGGATACGTGCTATATCGAGATTCTTCCACATACTCAGAAGTCAAACAGAAGTAAGTTATAAGTTCTTTTTTTTTTTTAATGATTTGTTGATCTTAACAAAGTTTAAATGCCTAGCAAATCTGGGTTTGTTTTGAAATGCTTAATTTTGCAATTTCAACTATTAATGTGACAAGTAATTTAGTTTTTCAGTGTAAGTAGAAAGTGGCTTGATTTCATAGAGAAATATTTCCTTAGAATGTGTCTGTTAATCTCAAATGTAAATGAAAGGAAAGAAAAAAAAAAAGAGAAAATCTCAATAAATTTTGTCTTTTATCGCCTCCAAAATTTCCTCAATTTAAAATTCCTTTTCCCCTATATTACCGCAAAACAAATGGACCCTACTGACATAAGACAAGGAACCTTACCCCTCTTATGTCAACAAAGATGGAAATGGATTGAATGCCTTTCATTGACAGTGTTCCTCTCCTTAAATAGAGATTCAAAGGTAATTTCCTCCCTATTACAATGCTGATTTTCAGCAATTATCTAGAGTCTTGGCTAGCTATTATGGAAAGTACAAATATAATACGATCATGCTACAATTATGCGAGTATTCTGTCCTGATTGACACCCCCTCAACTTGATGCTGGGAGATCAAGAAGCATCAATTTGCCTACAAAGAATTGATGATGTTGTCTTTTTACGGCTTTGGTAAATACATCAGCAACTTGAAGGTCAATTGAAGAAGAGAGATAACACGTGTTTCCAGAGTTTTTCGAATAGAGTGACAATCTACCTCAATATACTTCGTATGTTCATGAAATACGGTATTGTTAGCAATCTGGATATCACTAATATTATCAGCATGAAGAGGAGTAGGTTCATTCTGTGAAAAGCATAGCTCTACTAGAAGTCCATGAAACCATACAATCTCAGAACAAGCAGCAAACATGACACGATATTCTGATTTAGTAGAAGATTTAGAAACCTGAGCTTGTTTCTTGCTCTTCCAAGAGATCGGAGAATCATCAAGAAACATGCATCATTCGGTGACAGACCGTCGAGTATCAGGACATTTAGCCCAATCCGCATCACTATAAGCAACAAGATGAATGGGAGTACCGCTTGGGAAGAATAACCTACGGTCAGGAAACCCTCGAAGGTATTGAATAATACGACGAACAACAACCAAATTAGATATAGTAGAGTTTGCATGAATTTGCTAACTTGCTAGATAGCGAAAGAATTGTCAGGACGAGTAATTGTCAAATAGTTTAAATTGTCCACCAACTGTCGATACAACGTAGGATCGAATAGTAGATCACCCTCATTACGAAGATATTTCGTATTTACCTCTAGCGAAGTATCCTGAACGCCAGCTAAAGTAGTTAAGTCCAGTGTGTACTTATGTTGATTTAAAAATATATCGGAATGATCTGAATGAACTTCCAACCCCAAAAAATACGTGAGGAGACCAGGATCCTTCATATGAAAGGAGGTCTGAAAATGCTGCTGTGGACGGGTGATTAAATCTGAATATGTCATAGTGATCACAATATCATCAACGTAAGCAAGAAGAAGAACGATACCAACAGAAGTCTTGCAAAGAAATAAAGATGAATCTTATTGGCTTTGTTCAAAAGAAAATCGAAGCAAGATAGATCGAAAATTTTCGAGCCAAGCCCGAGGAGCCTGTTTTAATCCATACAGTGAACACTTTAACTTAAGAGACATCCAAGGAAGAGGAGGTGGACAACTCAGGTGGCAGTGCCATGTAAATTTGTTCTTTGAGATCACCATGAAGAAATGCAATTTTAACATCCATTTGATGTAGTGGCCACCTTTGAGATGCTGCAATAGAAATAATTGTACGTACCGTAGTCATTTTAGCAACTGGAGCAAATGACTCTTCATAATCCATCCCATATTCCTGTTTATTACCAAGAGCAACCAAGTGTGCCTTATAACGGTCCAAGGTGCCATCAGAACGTAGCTTAATCGAGTAAACCCACTTACAACCAATAGTTTTAACATTCACTGGACAAAGAACAATATCCCATTTATGATTCTTCTGAAGAGTCTGAAGTTCATCTGCCATTGCCTCACGTCAACATTCATACTTCATAGCATTTGAATAGCAAGAAGGAATCCGAACATATGATAATGTAGCATTAAGAGGCATATGAGAATAACCATACTGATCAAGAGGCCGAGAGATTCTAGTAGATTGGTGAAGAAAAGTATCATAATCTGAATCATCAGGTGAATGAACTCTTTAACTAGAGATTCAAAGGTAATTTCCTTCCTATTACAATGCTGATTTTCAGCAATTATCTATAGTGTTGGCTAGCTTTTATGGAAAGTACAACTATATAATACAATCATGCTACAATTATGCAAGTATTCTGTCCTGATTGACATTTTGTTCTGTGTTTTATACTTGGATTACAACAGTCTCCATTCCCATTTTGTGAACTGTTAGAGTATCATAATACAGTCTGTTTCCACTATTTTACTTCATCCTCTATTTATGAGTATATTTCTTGTTATGATATTTTAAATCAATAAATTGGCATTTTTTGGGGGATAATTTTCTTCTTTGGATTTGAGGGTAGTCGTAACAATTTGTTGCCATGTTCGCTGCAGTTATATTCTTGAGCTTCTGGGCTGAAGTGCATTATAATTCAATCTATCCATTAGGAGGTAAAGGTTTATTTAACATCGTGTTTTTGTCTAAATTTTTCATGATCTTCCCCTGCTGAATAGACAAAAGTCGAATGCCCTATTATGTTTCGTTTCTAGTTTGTATTCTATGCTTTGCTTTGCTTTGTATGTAGAATTGCCCGAGGTGGGGTTGAAGAAGAAGAAGAAGTGGTGGCATCCATGAATTTAAGCCACCATTTGTAGTCGGTCCCCTTGTGCCATGTTGCAGCGTCCGAGGAGGAGAGTTCAGTTAGATAGTTGATGAAGTCGTTTTAGACAATGCATTAGATGCTGTTTCTATTACTTCCTTAACTTCCCTTGTACATAAATTTTTTGATGATGTATTCATTTTTGTGAATATATTCGTTTATTGATCCAACTGGATTTTGATATTAAGGTTTGATGTTTCTGCTTACAATCGCGCTACGTGTACACTCCGGACTTATCATTTGGTTGATACGGCCCCACCCGACACTCACATGGAGGTCGGGTTCCACTTCATTAAATTTAATATTTTCGCTCCTCATGTGAGGGGATAGGTGGGGTTGGGTAAGGGAAAGGGTAAGTTCGGAGTGTACAAATAGCTTATTTCTTCTGCTTAAATGTCCTGTGCGCGCGCCTGTGTGGTGTACTTGAGAAAGTGGGTGGAATTAAACTATTTATTGCATATTGTTGTGAACTTTTGTACGATAGTAGTGTTTTCTAAAAGAATTTACATATGGAAAAATTTGAACCTTATAAGCAATTTTTTTTTTTAAAAAAA
This sequence comes from Osmanthus fragrans, assembly GCA_019395295.1. Lineage (NCBI taxonomy): Eukaryota > Viridiplantae > Streptophyta > Magnoliopsida > Lamiales > Oleaceae > Osmanthus > Osmanthus fragrans. The sequence goes on along the minus strand of CM033344.1, from coordinate 9,481,510 downwards.
AAAATTACCAGAAAAGGACTTAAATCCTTATTTTCGAATTAGTTAAATAAATTGTTGCATCTTTAAGTCTTTTAAGTTTTTTTTTATCAATATTTTATTAATCTAAATCAGGTAAAGATTGTGAATGTGTCAATTGCAGTTGAAAAGGCCACATAAAAATTTACCAGATATTAACCCTCAAAAGAAAATATTTTATGTGCACATCAAATAAATTTGACATGGGGGTTTCTATCTTAAATCTGAGCATTTTATGTGTAATAGAGAATATTTTTTAATTTCAAGAGTAAATTTTTTAATATATTCCATTAATACTATCTATTTTAGTTCTTCATTTTTGTCTTCTCAAGAAACATTAATTGTTCTCCTTATCTTCTATTTAAATTTTTTTATATGTCAATGCCCAATAAATTCAAATGTGACTTGAATAATTTAAAAAATAGAGCACTTAAATTTGTAATCCAATTCCTTATATGTGTGCATTGAGCTTAACACAATTGTATGTGATTGTAGTAAATGTAACACGACAATTCAAGAATATGATTGTTTGATGTTCAACAACAAAGAGAGGCACTTGCTCAGTTTTTTTTTTTTGTCTATATTAAATAAGTGCGTGTCAAATACATAGAGAATTTATCTTTATTAGCATTGTTGATCTCAAAAAATGTGTCAACAAAATTGCGACCCTGTCACATCCATATAGACATCACCTGAATACTGAACACTCCGTTGAGAGGCAAAGACCATCGATCGAGAAAAATGTACGACGATCAAGTCAACGGTTAAACAAGAGAATATAAGTGCAAAAGAGGGAGATGGGGTTTGGTTAGAGTTATAAAACATGCCTTATTATGAATTGAATAACATATTTATAAATAAATAAATGGGTCAAGTGGGCATGGTAGGCTGGGCTGCAGGCCCAAAATGCAATTGTTTAATTAAATGGGTCCAATTAATTAAATAATCGATGTCACGTCGGGCAATGTGAGACCCCCCCTCCGTCACACGTATGTCATGTAATTTATAGATGTAACAATAGTCCTCCAAGTCTGAGTTGTACATTCATGTACGGGTCAAACTTCAAAATATAAGTAGTCAAATATGCGATGTCTTACAGATTGCCCCATAAAATATGAATAGCTCCATAAGCGAGGACTTATGAATTGCCTCGAAAATATGCATCGATCCCAAATAGGCGAAGACTTACGAATTATCTCAAGAATATAAATCGCTCAAATAAGTGAGGATTTATGAACTATCTCAGAAAATATGTGTGCGGGCCTGATTAAGGGAAGACTTACGAATTGCCTCAAAAGATAGATATTGCATATAATTTTTTGAAATTTCGACAATATTTCCTTTATAATATGGACTAAACCAACCTATAATACAACATAATATATTCACTGCACATATATAAAATACATTGGAATCCATTTGTCTCTCTAGATAATGACAATAAAGAGTAGTGATAGTTTAAATTTTTCCAAAATATGTGCAGAGGGTTTGTTTTGCATAATAGTAAATCATGTGCTTGCCCAAATCAGTGTAATAATATTGTTAATGTGAAGCAAGTAATATGTTGATGGTGTAGATAACATGACATATGTACTGACAGTAGTGAAAATAGTGTCATGATATGCTTACAGTAATAATGTAATGATTCTAAGATATTAGTATAACAATAATCTCACAAGTCCAATTATATATATTTATATCACGTTTGAAGTTAATAAAATATGATATTTCATAGAAAACCTTTAATATATTTAAAAGCCTAAATTTCAATTTTGAGTTGTTCTGAACATACTGAAGTGTTGCTTCAATTTTGTTCAAATTTGATGTAGAGACGAAGCTGAATATATAAGCAACTGTGATAAAACTAATGCAGAGGCGATGTTGTGAATGTAAACAGTAGAGACGATGCTCTAGCTATAAGTAGTTGTGATAAACTGATGCAGAAACATATAAGCAGTTGTGATAAGCTAATATCCTTACATGAGGATGACACATCCATATCAAGAACTTCCTCCATGGTGTTTGATCCAACCATAGAAGGGGTTAATCTTTAAGGTAGCAAGGTGGGAGCGAGAGGCTTCACACTTGTTCTTGTTGAGACATTTTTTACCTCCTTGTAAGGGGGTAGATCTTCAGTGGAATGGCTTCCTCCATGGTGTTTAATACAACCATGGAAGGTTTCGTCTTTGCAGGTATTAAGGTGGGCACACCTCTCTCCTTACGAAGCGATAGATGACATCCTTGCATGGTGAATGGTTTATCCATGTGAAGGGCCTCTTGCATGGTGGATGGTTTATCCATGCAGGGGACAATGTAAACTCTCTAAAGATAAGTAGATGTGACATAACTGAAGCAAAAGCGAAACTTTGGAAGATAGGCAACTGTAATGCAGTTGATGCAGAGACATGATGAGCTTTTTTGAATATAAATGTAACTGTAATGCAACTCGTATAGTGAGGCATCTCGCGAAGTAAGAAATGAATATCGAGCTGATGGATTGTCTCGAACTATCAGAGTCTTATAAGTTAGCCTCAAATAAACGATGAAAAATAAACATCTCGTGAAGTAAGGAATAAGCATCTGGCGATGCAGGGAATAAACATCTTGCGAGTAGCTCTCTAATTATCGGAGTCTTATAAACTAACCTTGGAGTGACGAGTTCTTATAGCTAGGTTTCGACGATAGTGAGTGGCAAGAAATAAATCTCTCGAAACCAGAAATAAGCATTTGGCAAAGCAGGGAATAAACATCTCAAGAGTAGCTCTCGAACTATCGAAGTTTTATAAACTAGCCTCGGAGTGACAAGGTTTTACAGCTAAACTCAACGATAGTGAGATGCAAAGAATAAACATCTCACAAAGCCAGGGATAAGCATTTGGCGAGGCAGGGAATAGATATCCCGCGAATAGCTCTCGAATCATTGGAGTCTTATGAGCGACCTCGGATAGACGAGGTCTTATAACTAAGCTCGACGATAGTGAGAGGCGAGGAATAAATATCTCGCGAAGCCATGAATAAGCATCTAGTGAGGTAAGGAATAGACATCCCTCGAATAGCTCTCGAACTATCGGAGTCTTCTAAGCGGCCTCGAATAGATGATGTCTTACATCTAAGCTTGACGACAGTGAGAGGCGAGAAATAAACATCTCGCGAAATCAGGAATAAACATCTGACGAGACGAAGAATAGACATTCCACGAATAGCTCTCGAACTATTAGAGTATTATAAGTTGCCTCAGATAGACGAGGTCTCACAGCTAAGCTCGACGATAGTGAGAAGCGATGAATAAGCATCTTGCGAAACCAGAAATAAGCATCTGTCGAGGTGGGGATTAGACATCCCGCAAATAGCTCTCAAATTATAGGAGTCTTATAAACGCTTTAGATAGACGAGGTCTTACAATTAAACTCAACGATAGTGAGGGGCGATGAATAAACATCTCGTAAAACTAAGAATAAGTGTCTGGCGAGGGGGAATAGACATCCCGCAAATAGCTCACATAGCGAGGCATCCCGAAAAGCGATGAATAAACATCTTGCGTGACGAGGCCGGGAAAGACTCCTTTTGTAAGGATACACACGTCTCGATGGGATCAAAAGATGCTTCTTTTTCAAGGGCAAACGCTTCGAGATTTCATCCCTTCCTTTATTCAAGGAACAAGGACCCCAAGATACCACCTTTTCCTTTATTCAATGAACGAGGACTCCAAAAAATGATGTCTATTCCTTTATTCAAGGAACGAAGACTCATAAAATGCTGCCTTTGATAATAATAAATTCAAGAATTAGGGCTCGCCTTCGATAGTAATAAAACTATGAGCTAGAGCTCACCTTAAATAATAAGAAATTCATGAGCTAGCCTCGATGTAGGACTTATGGCCTCGCCTTCAGAAATGCGAGGTCTTACAAGCTAGCATTGGGCATGCGAGGTAATAAAGCTTGCCTCGAATAATAAGAATTCATTGGTGGAAACTTTGAAGTCATCGAACAGGAGAAGACCCATGCGCGAAAGTGTGCCCTCATTATATGGAATTATCCTCCAACAATATAATCAGCCCATTAGCAATATCATTTGGAATTATAATAGCACATTGTCCACATCTTTCACAATTCATCGCAGTGAATAACTTAATGAATCCGCTAGAATATAAATAAAATAATTTAACAACGTCGAAGATCTTGCCTTGACATTAGCTCCCCGTAATATTGGAATTCAACATAAAGTAGTAAACATAAATTAAGAATTGATACGTGTAGCCCCAAGTGATCACTTTGAATGGAAATTATTAAAATAGTTTGTAGTATCAATAAAGTCCCAAATCTTTCCGGTATCTATTCAATTTCAAAGAAGTAGTTGGAGTACCTTAAAACTTGCAACTATTGTAATCTGGAAGAAGAAGAAATGCCTTGGCCCAACAAGAATTAAGAGGAGAGGAGCAATTGTCCATGAATTGAGGTATACCAACTGAGAAATTCGAAGCACAATTAAAATATTTGGCCCAACGAATTGTGTTATCCAATGAGCTTAGCTATTAAAAATAAAGTTGCTGGTCCAATGGGGATAAAAGCCCTGGGAAAAAAATCATAAGTCACATGCACCAAATCAATTTGCAGACATTAATTTCAAAAATAGAAGTAAAGTGTTAATTCAATATTTTAATTTTAAATAATAATATTATCAATTTAAATTAATCTACCCCCACCCCATCCTTACGCAGTCACCACCCCTCTTACAGTCGTCGACCCCCACCCCGTCAACAACTTCTTTAGCGACAAATTGGTCGACGAATGATTATCGTCGACTTAGATAATAGAGATAGAGGGAGAAACATAACAACCGTTGAAAAACATCAAGTGAGCATCGCTGGCAACTGATCATCTTATTCAGCAACGCTCAGTAACGTTGGTATAATTTAAAATTGATAATTGAAAAGCAGTCACTAGTGTAATTTACAGAGTACTCACCAGAGCAAATAATTTCGATTTTCACCGTCGAAATCTGATTAATTAAATTTGTGACCAGTTCAGATAACTGATGTCAGAGAAACCAATGGCATATGACCAGATATCTTGAATTTGTGACCCGTGACCTTGCCCCTTGATATATGACCAGTTACATGTAACCTGTGACCTATAAACATTAATCTGTGACCAATTTTAATTGATCTATGACTTGTGGCATTCATCCGTGTCCAATTAAATTGATCTGTGATTTATAAACATTGATCTGTGACTTATAAACGTTGATCTGTGACTTATAGACACTGATATGTGACCAATTTTAATTGATTTGTGACTTGTCAACATTGATCTGTGACCTAATTATAATGACATGTAACATGTGAATATTGATATGTGACCTAAACTCTGTGAACAAATTGTAATTGACCATCACCACCTCCTACACACCCGCCACCACCACAAGCCCAAACCTAAATCAGGACTATAGTTACCAGACTCAGATCCACCATCACCACCTCCTACACACCAATATCACAACCACCTGTAGACATTGATCCATAGGTACGAGACTTCACCATTATCTTAGATCCATCATCACCACCTCATACACACTGCAACCACTACTTGCCCAAACACACCACCTTACGCGCAAAACACCACAAACCAGATCTCTTCTGCTCGTGGACCAAAGCAATAAAACCAGATCTCTTCTGCTCGTGGACTGGAGAAGAAAAAGTCATAGAACCCAGATCTTCGTTGCCTATAGACCGCACTCGCTTTCAGAAAAAGAAGCCATGGATATCGAAGTGAGATACTGAGCACCGCCAGAAGAAGAAGCCACGGTGGTGATCTAAGCCACTGAGCGTTGCTGTGCGCAATAGTTCGAACAATATCAACGGTCTGACGCTGCACATGATGGCACTCAGTTCGCCACCAACCTCCGGTGAAGAGGAAAATGAGAAAAAAAATTCAATCGTTTTTTATGTCAAATGTGGAGAAATTTGGGGAATGGGGGTAGTTGGAGTGGGGTTGGCGTGGGGTTTGTAGAGGGGTAAATTTTATAATATTATTAATAATTTAATTAATACATGATTTTTGATTAAATAAATTTTAGACGTGATTTATGAATTGAAAAACTTAAATATCTGTTTATATGTAATTTCCTCAAAAGCCCTACTCCAAGGCCCAAGGATTAATAGGCCCATATGGTAATCGGTCCAATTGGCAGCCTTTGCATCACTGAATATTTATTTCCACCAATTTAGTAAGCAGCTCAGTTTTTGAGATTAAAATAGGGAAGGAAAAATGTTAGGCCCAATAAACAATCTTCACTTCTTGCAATCTATTTCAATTGGATATCGTTGTGTGCACACCTCTCACATGAATAGTGTCCAGAAATATTTTATTGTGTGTGAGATTCCCCTCCAATTGAGGGGAGTGTAAATCACACCATTATGTACATACGACAAAGTCCATTTCAATTAGAGGTCCACTTAGCCATTAGTCATTGTAGAATATATTTTCACGTCAAATTAGATAAGCAAAGTATGCCCTCTCGGGCATAGTTCAGTGATACAAAGGATATGAGTGAGATAGTTTCAGTTGAGTTGATAGTCGTAGTGTGACGGTTTCATTCTTGTCTCTTACAGGGTTTGAAATTGGACTCTTTGTGAGCACCAATATGACAGGTCTTATACCTTAATCTGTTGAAGCACATCCTGTGATTTACCTTCTCCACAATGCTTTAAGGACAGGACAGGATGGGATAGGACGAAACAGGACGAGACGATGAGAGATGCTCAAAGTAGGGTTCAATCTTTTAGATAAGCAAAGTATGTGTTAACCTGCAAAAACCTAAGGCGGACAAGATAGAAAGGCTGGAATTGTACGCCACCACCAAAGAGATGTCTCTTATCACAATTAATGTGTTCACAGTAAGACAAACCAAGAGGAAACCGTCAATTGCCGGCGTCCTCAACGGTCTTTGCCGCAGTTGGTGAATGCTGGTTGTTGTTGCTTTAGGATGTCTTTGTGGTGACTAACAAAGGATAAGTTGTGCCCTCGTGAAAAATCCATCCCCAGACTGACAAAATTTTGATTTGGGCACTTCATCAGGCATTTGGTGATCAATAACAAATGGTGTGATTTGTAGCAGAATTTTTTATTTTCTAGAAACCTTTTCCATGCCTCTATATCTTCCACCATCTTCACAGCAGCTTAAAACTCAAACCAACCATTTCTAGAAAAATGTAGCTTGAGAACAAAAGTGTGTACTGTTTTTTTTTTTTTTTTGGGTTTTCGACAAAATCTGTTGCTATGGCGGTGGCAAATATAACGATGTAGTGTTGCTTGGTTGCACAAATTAGTTGTGCGGACACGATAGCAGCTACCGTAGTAATGGCGGAGTGGCGCATCTATTCATCACTTTCCGGTTGTTATATGACTTCAATGCTCTTTCAAAAATTAGAGATTCCAACTCATTAATTATTCTTAGTGATAGACTTTAAATTTATGATTTGGCTCGTCCTTGATTCTCTCATTCCTGTTGCTGGATTTGTATTTCATTTGGGTTGTTTTGTTCCCAAAAATCGATGACTGTTGCCGACAACATTGGTAGCAGACCAAGAGAGTGTTTGATAGAGATTATTTGTGAAAAATAAATTTTGAAATGGTGATATGATGGGAAATGTGTAGTTGAAAAAGAAGGAAAAGTTATTGATGTGATGAAAAATATTATTTTATTGAAGAATGTGTGGTTGAAAATGAGTAGAAAAATGAGAATGAGAATAAAAATTTGGGTCAAACGGGTATTAAGCTTTTTTAATATACCCATTGGTGGATTTTTTTATTGAATTAATCCTAATTTTCTTGACTTTGGTTTTCTTGCTGTTGCCTTCCATTTTTGGTTCACCTCTGTGGTTGTCTTCGAAATTTTCGGTTGAGGAGCTTCCAAAAAACACTCTCCTTTTCCGGTGGCTGTCTTTGCTCTCTTACAGTAGAAAACTGTCCAAAAAGTTATTCATTTTCCGGTGGCTTTTTGGTTGTGGTACAACATTGTTAATGTATCATTTCTCACGGCGGGAGCTAAATCCGTGCAATTCAAAAAATGTGCTAACAGAATTTCGATTTCGTCCCCTATATGTAAATATCAGCTGCACACTTAACATCCCATTTTATGGCAAAGGCTACCGGTAGAGAAATAGGTCTTGACGACCATTTGCATTTTGACGATCAAGTTAATGGTTGGACAAGAGAAATATAAGTGCAAGAGAGAGAGAGGATTTGATTAGAGTTATAAAACATACCTTATTATGAAATAAATCACATATTTATAAAGAAATAAATGGGTCAAGTGAGCATGATGGATTGGGCTCCAAGTCCAAAAATGTAATTGTTTAATTAAATGAGTCTAATCAATTAAATAGTTGATGTCATGTCGATCAATGTGACACCTCTTCTGTGACGTATATGCTACGTAATTTATAGGTGCAGCAAACATAATTAATAGAGGCATTTGCTCGAGTTGTTAAGATAAAATATTACTCTCCAAAATTTTCTTTTCCATTTTTGCTCTAGAGAACCCAAAAAATGTACAAACACCATTAAGCTCATCTCAGTAAAAAAAACTCTGCCACAAGCTCACAACTTGTTTTGAATTATGTACAGCAGCTATAAAACCCTCAATTTACTCACAAATTTCGAACCATGTACATAAAATATTACGACTCATCCAAATTGTCAATACATATTACGCGCAAAATATACATCATCAAGAAAAAGAAGCTACCTTATTCCAGCAAGATCACTAAGCATTGCCTCCTTATTTACAAGTATTAGAAGCCTTCACAGAAAATACTTAAACTGACATCCTTGTTATGTACAAAGATCTCTTCTTTTGCCCAGAATTCGATTGCCTTAAGAGGGGATCGGGGAGGAGGATAGCCCTATGTGCTTCTCTGTAAACGACATTTTGAGTATCATTAGAAGTTGGTTTATTAGTAGCGTAAACTGTGATTTGTGGAAGAATGTATATGGAGTAAAAGTTACCTCCTGTTGCTACAAGCTTTTCAACTCGCGATACAATGTGTTTTCCATAAGTGTACCTCTTAAGTGCATTCAAGTGAAACTTGATACGAGAGAGAATCAATTCACGGCTCCAATCATCACATGTCTCAAGGACCTTCTGCACAACGTAGTTTCCATATTGATCTTTCATCATAGCCTGGGAATTTTCATTTCAACGTTGTTCATTATTCCATAACAGAAAATGAGGAAATATTAGGACAAAATGATTTCCAGTTCAATTTCAATTCGAAAAGTAAGGGAGTTCTGGATATTGTGTGTTTGTGTGTGTGTGGATGGGGCACGGTGAGGAGATGGAAAGAAGAGGTGGAAATTCAACATGAACGTGCATGGGAGGTGGTTAAAAATTTGCTAATCAAAGAATTGTCGTCATCCCAATATATGGTTGAATGAGATAACCGAATAGAACATAATAATACATTCATTAGCAATGAAATCCAATAGAATAATAATTTATTCAATTCAGTACCACAATGTGATGAAAAACAGTGAACTATATATTCATAATTAGATAAAGAGGTGCCTTTGACAAGATTCCACCATAAAGAAAAAAATCATGTAAAGTGATGATCAAGTTGATCCTTAAACGAGATAAAGGATGGGGACTACCATGGTGTGACTACTGGTAAAGTTCAACTTACAAAATCAAGACAATTATGGGAAAATATGAGCATGGAATTGATTCCCCCTACCACATTCGCAAAAAACCAAAGAAAAAAGTATCAAATATCAAATTTTCAAAGGTGAAAATTATTAGATAGTTGCAGTTCTTAGAGTGGAACAATCAGTTCAGGAAGCTATATATATGCAAACTATGATGTACATTTGATAATTATAAAGGTGCATATGGTTTGGTAATTTAAGAAGCAAATTCAAGTCACAAATCTAGAGAGCAGCATTGCCACGTACCTGTAGAGGCTCATTTTCATCTGTAGAACCAAGCATCTCACTCACCATGAGTTTACGCTCCTCTGGACCACCAAAAGTCAAGCATTTCTCGACCACATTGGAAGCAAATTTTTGCTGACTCATCTTCACAATTTGTCCTGCAAGCTTGCTAATAATAGCAGACTGTTGGTGTGGTTTACCATGCTGCAAAACATGCTAACACAGCCCCAAGAAAATAGAAAAAATAAACAGGAAAAATGATCAGAATGGTAAAATTCATATTTGTGAGAAACAACATAACAAAATCAATCTCGAAGTACAAGCAAGAGATTTCCTAAATAAACAGCAAATAATACAAAGTACAAACGTACAACAGTACAAGAAAATTACTTAATTTTTTTCATGCATGAAGAAATCGTGAGTGCAATGACAACTCGGTCAAGAATTAACAAATCACCTGCATTGAGGACTTCCGTATAACAAAAACAGTGGACGATGTAATTTTGGCATAGTGTGATCTACATATACAGGTCAGATTGATAGGTTCCAATTCTTTTCATAAGTTCAGCACATTTTTCACCTGCCAACTCCATTTTCTTCTCTTTTTAAGAAGACTTTTGCCACACACATGGCACCGTCTACTATTACCTAAAAGATTGACTATCCTTCCATCTAAAAGAGATTAAATGTGGTCACATGAAGGGACTATAACTCTTCTCATTTGTTGTATCAATCTTGAGTTCAGGAGAAAGAATTGAATGAACCAAGAGATATAGTCTCAAATTCCATATTGTAACATCTAAAGAATCTAGATTACAGTGGATTAGCTCTCCGCATCCATGGAGGCAGATCATCTGACTAAGCCACGTAAACCTTTTCTAATTTTAATTTTCAATCTTTACCGTATCAGTTCTTCTAAAGAAAAGAAAAGAAAAAAAAAAAAACTTGAACATCCATGGCCACTTGAGTAACCTTGAACAGGAACTGGTAAACGTGATCAATAGATAATTAAACTTGACCGATGCAGAGTATTCTACAAGAAGGCCATCCAATAGCTTTATAGGTGGATATGATAGTTCTCACATGAATGCTCTAATTTTCTCATCTTCTCTTTATATTATTATCACTTAATTGTCAAATGTTCCAATTATCCAATTAAGTGCAAATGAAAAAAATAAAAAATAAAATAAGAGAGAATCAAAATTCAGAAACATTGTGCCACAACTTTTAAGGAGAAGATCAATGCCTATAGTTTAACAATCAATCAACATTCCCGCCCCCAACATATAGTTGATGCTGATAGAGCTGTCAATGTATATGATCAGGGGCAAATACCTGAATGACATAATTCCCATACTGATCTTGTGCTAGGGTACACACGGAGTTCATAATTTCATCCATGATCAATTGTAGAGTGTTAGGATCACCACAGTGCTCAAGGACCCTCTGTCAAAAGCAAAATCCATTATACATAATTTACTCACCAAATAACAAAGGAAGCAAACAACAAAGAAATAAGTAACTTAACCTGAATGACACGACAGCCATATGGATGTGTCGATAACGTCACGACTTGCCCCATGAATGATGATATTATAAATTGGATTCGATCTTGAGGGACACACTCAATAGACTTCTGGATTACATGATTACCATTCTGATCTCGGACACATTTCATCACTGAACCATCAAGTTCAGCTACCATTTTAGTCTGCAGCTCCACATCAACCACTTCCAATGCCTGTGAATAAAATCAATGTCTTGGTGAATATAGTAAGAAAAAGAGAGAAAAGATTTTAGAGGCAAATTATCATTTGTCCATAGACTAATACTACCTCTGACGCAAAAAGAATGTCTCGCTTTCTCTCTTGAACACATTACAAACTGTATATCTCGAATTAATGTCCTCTCAAAATAAACTCTTCTTTGAAAATTCGTTCTCAAAATAGTCATGATACATAATTCTAATTTACTTTTTCTGGCGTACCACTTTATGTCACATTACTGATAAAACTGGAAAGATGTAGCCTGTAGGAAACACACTTTTCATATGCTCAAACTATGTTAGTAGTTTGTCCTGATGCATTTCCATATAGTCCATGTACATGATCAGCAAACATTTCATCATGAAACTAGTTGTTTAGTGAATAACGAGTCCCAATATAACTTGATGTTCCATTGGTTATTGTGACTCCTAATTTAGCTTGAATATCAATTGGTTAACAATGAAAGAGATCTTCAATGTAGGAGGTTTGAGATATCATTTATATTATGCTACTATAGAGAACATGTACACACCAATTCAACAACAGCTGGAAATGGAAACATAAGAGGACTTCAAGAACTACCTGCTTTGTAAAGCATATTTCAACGGAAACCAAATCCTTTACTTTGCAGAAAGAATACACAAATGGTGTAAATTCATTTATCAATTCTCAAGACATAGTCGGAATGAAGAGATAAGAAAGTGCATCTCTCAGAAATTTTGGATTTTCATGGCCATGTAAAGTGATGGTCATATAGATATACAAGCCACATAAGTTTCCATGAGCAAAATTTAGGAGCTGAAGCTAATGAATAAACCTTTTGGATTACTCTGCAACCATACATCTGCAGACTGAGATGCAAAACATGACCAATCAATTGGCTGGCTAACTCCTTCTGTTGACTTTCAGTGCCATGCTCAAAGAACTGCTCGTTCAACCAATTAACCCAGTTATCATTGGAACATCAGAGTAAAAAATGGATGTTTTATTGAAAAAATACCTTCTGTATGACATAATTCCCAAATACATCAGTCATCAAGCTAAGAGCATAAGGGATAATCTCTGGGAATATCTTTATCTTTTCTTCAATGGTAGCAATCTCCAATTTCTGCTGAATGAAGCGACTTCCATACTGATCCATACTGCAAAAAAAAAAAAAAAAATCTCAGAGAAACAGGTAAGCTTGGCTACAAAAGCAGAATGACAAATGCCACTTAATATACCTGAACTCAATAAAATGACTAAAAACATCTGAAAGTTCCAAAGATCTGGTCTTATTGTTCTTGAAGGCCTCTAATAATGATTCAGACCTTCCTTCCATGTTATTTTCACTTTCTGAATGCAGAGAACCAGTGGACACTCCCTCTGAATTTCTCAAAAAAGACTGAATACGTGAGCATTGCCCATTACTAAACATAAGACTCCTGGTACTGATTGTTGAATGTACAGAATTCGTCATTGGGTTACCTTGATATGGCGCAGCACATGGGTCCAATGCAGGGTTCGCATGGTATTGATGATTAATACTGTCAGATTCATGTAAAAAGTGTGACTGATATTGTCGTTTCTGTTGCACAAGCAATGCCTCAAGATAGGCTTTCTCTAAAGGTTGCAATTCTTCACGGCCATGGGGACCACCACCATAATATCTTCCATGAGAAGAACTACCTGAAATATATGCAGCATTCCTTCCATAATTGGACATTTTTTGCATATAATGAATTTGACGTGGATCCATAATGGGATGGTGAAGGCCAGAACTAGTCTGGTTCCTACTTCCCAACCTCTGTCTATTTCCAGTAGTACCATTCAAAACTGAACCTATCAGAATTTTAATAAAGAGATCTCAAGACTTCCTACAATAGTGAATTATTCCATTGGCAAGCCAAGAAAAAATAATAACCTGAAGCAAGACGATTGTTGATCATCATGTCTGGTTTATGATCAGCCGAACATCCACTATGTCCCCGACCAGAAACAACCAAAACAGGGAAATTATGGCCTTGAAGTTGGATGTTCAGATCTTCTTTAATTGCATACTCAGAAGGATTAAGTTGGGACTGAAGATTGGAAAAGGAAGATGCTCGTGTCGGAAAGTTAACTTGCCCGTCCAAATGTGAGTTGGAAATATTAAGGCCTCTCATTGATCCATTATCCCTTGATAAATCAGTGCAGGTGATGGCATTTGCCAACTTTTCAATTGTAGAATTGTCAAAATATTGCTGGTGCTGATTCTCTCTATGGCCATTTGACATTCCTGTTTGAGGAGAAGAGTTTAGAATATTATCTTGGGTAAGATGTTGACCATTCGACATGCTTAATCCAGAAAGAGAAGCAGCAATATCAGCTATCTCATTAATTCCAGAAGAAGAAACATTAAGTGTGTCAGAGGCTGAACTAGTTATCTTATCAGCAAAGCGATCTCCATTACCAACATGAACAAGTCGAGGACTGGTGGACCTCCCAACGAGGTGAGATTCAGGAGTCCTACTCCTTGACAAAGATGAACCCATAGAAGATGCAAAAGAATTAGGGAGTGCCAAGCCTAGGTTCTGAGTACTAGAAAAACCTGTAAAAGCATTTTCCAAATGCATAGCTTCAATGGATTCGGCTCTATTACGTATTTGTGCTAAGTGAGTACTAGAGATTCTCATTGAACCCAAAACAGCAGCAATTGAGTCATGGCTAGCAGGGCGTGAGAGACGACCCGATGATCTCACATGTTGGCCAAGCCCTTCCTGTGACACTCCCACTGAACCCAAAACAGAACCAAATGAATCATGGCTAGCAGGGCGAGATAGAAGACCCGATGTTGTCATAGGTTGGCCAAGCCCTTTCTGTGACATTCCTGTTGAACTCAAAACATCACCAATTGAATCATGGCTAGCAGGGCGGGAGAGACGACCTGATGATGTCACAGGTTGGCCAAGTCCTTCCTGTAAAAAATTAAATCAAAAGTTTAAACTTCACCATAATTGACAATGAAGTAAGTATTTCAAATTGTACAACCATAAATTAGCTCCAAATATTGGGGATCAAACTGAGTTCACAAATGGGAAAGGAAGCTAAATTTTAGAAATAAAAATAGTATTAATTTCATTCAGTGCTTCCTTCAAAGAACTGTTCAGACGGAGACAATAGAAGATTATCATTAAACTGGCTCTGAGACAATCATTTATTCTGAAATCCTAAAAAATTACATTTTTTTTATTTACTTCAGGATGGATGTGACACTACATCCAAGATGTTGCCTTCTAGAAATTGAATCTGGTTGTAATTAGAAAAAGGATATTGCAGCAAAAATTGCTCAAAATGTTACTTTTCCCTTTAGTGCACGTTCGGTTCACTGTATACAAACTCACTAGTCATGCTATTATTTTATGTGTTGGATGGCTGTGTCGCACGAATAATGAATTTCACAAGAGGTTCAGAGAAAGAACAATTGGAATCACTAAGGTCATTTCGTAAGGAGCTTTAGAGAATGATCAAGTAGCAGTAACAACAACCAACAATAATTATAATTTGATGTGACATACTACTACTTATTCAGTCATTCTAAAAAGTAACTAAAAAGTTCACACGAACAGAGGTAAAAATTTGAATTCCACAGAATTTTGCAAGTAAAGCAAAGCAAAGTAAATTTTACAGTAAAAATGAAAAGGAAAGAGAAAAAACCTGAAGTATATCTGCGAAACTTTTCCTCCTAACTCCCAATCCTGTACTCGATCTGCCAGTGGAGGCTTTGTGCAGATACTCAAAAGAATTTTTCCGCGAAAGATTCCTTAAAGCAGCCTTTCTCAACTCGATCAACTCATCTTCCGCTTTCTGTACAGATATACCAGGCTGCATGGAGAACAATGATGATTGTACACCATCATCTACAAAATTTTTATTCCTCCAATCACCAACTCCCCCAAATCCTGACCCTGCTGCCCTGATCCTTTGAGCAACCCGCCAATCCTCTTTTGACAACAAGGGTGGGGGCAGTCTAGGATTGAGATTCTCGTGCGAATAATAGTACTCTAGATATGCAGGGAGCGATCGAATTTCTTCTTCTGTCATCATGCCATTGTTACCAATAGTACCGCTGCTGCAACCATCATTGTCTAGTGGCATAAAATTGGGGTTCTTAAACAGACTCCCAGCAGTGCATAGAGCGCCCTCTACTGTTGGCGGTGCACTGCCACTTCGATTTATGATTAACTCTCTCTCCCTCTCAAGTATTAAACCACGATTACTCTGCTTCTGTAGCAGCAACAATTCAAGTTCATTCTGCAAATTCGCATTGTTCCCTAAATTCCCTTTTGAATTTAAACCGTTCATGATATTATCGCCTAAATTCCTCCCTACATTGGCATTGTGCAGCATAACGTGGATTTCCAATTCAAATAAACCCTGATTCGCACAAAAAGAAAGAAGTATTCAATACAAGCCAACTGCAATATTAATCAATAAAACAGTAACACAAAAATCAAACATCTTTGACACATATTGGAACATACATGATAGAAACTAATACAAAATCAAGACAAAAGATAAAAAAACATCAATCACCCTAAAACATATGAACAGAGGCGGCCTGAGGGTGTTCCAGTTGAGCGACCGCACGGGGCCTCAAAATTATAGGGCACCAAAATTTTTTTTTGTTATACTTGTATATTTATAAGGGCATCAAAAATGATAATGTTGATGATGAATTTCCTAAGGAAAATGATATTAGCAAAGATGTTGATGATGAATCTCTTAAAGAAAATCTTATAGGACATCATTTTAAAATCGCATACGGGACATCCATTTTAAAGAAAATTATGGGGGCACCATTTTAAAATCTCGCACGGGGCATCCAAAATCACAGGACGCCTCTGCATATGAAACCAACAACAAACCGTTAAAAAAAATCAAATTATCTTGGCATAAAAACATGAAAAAATTAACAAAAACGCATACGCAATATATACATACAAGATTATGAATGCAAATAATGCAAAACAAAACTAAATTGGGTTGTAGGAAAAAAAACACTC
Organism: Osmanthus fragrans; assembly: GCA_019395295.1. Lineage (NCBI taxonomy): Eukaryota > Viridiplantae > Streptophyta > Magnoliopsida > Lamiales > Oleaceae > Osmanthus > Osmanthus fragrans. Next base: position 9,464,773 of record CM033344.1, on the reverse strand, counting down.
ACAAGAAAGAATGATTGATGCGAATGGAATGAAATTTAAAATATATTTATCAATTATGTTGACATTGCAATTTGGAGCGCACAAGGTGGAGATTTTTCGAAACTGAGAAGAGAGAGAGAGAAAATGAAGTCGTATAATATTGTACGTATGTAAAATTAATAAAAGTACGGATAATATTAATTATTGGAAGTTTAGTAAGATAATTATGATTTGGCTTTTGCTTTGGGAATGGGGAACCCAAATAACGGCCAGTGACCTGTGACCGACTAAATAGATGAGTGTTCACGAAATTTTTGACATCTTAATTGACATACACTCATAATAAGATAAATGAGAGGCATTTTCTTGCATTTTTTATTCACGCACATATGTGAGAATAGGTCATTGAAGGTGTAAACATTTTTCTGGCACACTAACATTTTCTCTAAATAGGTTTAGCCTCCGATTGAGCCCATTCTTGTCAAAAAGTACGTTTTTAAATAGTGTATTAATGAAAAAATGTGTCATTAAAAAATAAAGAAAAGTTTCGAATTTACGTGTAATATTATTTTATTGAAAAATACGTGATTGAAGTAAAGTTAAATCACAGTAGAAGAATGTATTTTGATAAAAAAAAAATGGGACTCAAACAAGTCCTTAACCTTTAGGCACATTGACCATTTGTCTCACTTAGCTTTGTTTCATTCACATTATTTTTAAAATATATTTTTCTTTTTTCTTTTCAATCACATATTTTTCAATAAAATAATATTACACGTAAATTTTTTCCTTATTTTTTAACCATACATTCTCTTTCAATCTACTATTCTAAAATATAATCTTCAATAAAAAGGGGGTTCAAACTAGCTTTTATTATCATGCCCCTATTTGATGTCCATTATTTTCAAAAGAGTTTTGAATAATATATTTAGGAGAATACGTGTTAAAAAATAGGAAAAAAATTTTGAATTTACGTGCAAAATATTTTATTATATGAATGTATTGTTGAAAATAATCATGTAGCAAAAAGAATTTTAAAATAATGGACACCAAACATGGTTTATATAATAATCTCAATGTTAACATCTTCGTGTAAGTTGTGTTATATTCGTAATTTGACATAAAAATGATATTTAAGATCTTCCTCCACAACTTATATTTTGTTTGTTAAATTTAATCCAGGTGAAGAATTACAATTTAGAAGTAGCTTTTGGAGAAATTGAATTGAATTGAATTAAATCTTAGGGCTATCAAATGTTGTTACTTTCGTGTTGTCCTTTCACAATATGATTCTTCGGTGAAACAACTTTTTAATATTAGGATATATTCAAAGCTGATATTCAAAAGTACTATCTTTGTACCAAATCAAAAGTCCAAGGTACCAAAGGTACTTATTTCAATGGACATGTTAACCCATCTTCAACCTCTTTTATTTATCAATTTGAATTATTATCAAGTAGTTCAGTAAAAACGCACTCAAACATTGACCAACTTGGACATATTCCTCGATTTACCCTCACACCAAGTCCTAGAGGCGGACAGGTGTGGACGCGAGCAATGACTCGTAATAAAAAAAAAATTGAATTATTATCAAGTTACATGTAGATTTATTTCAGTATACATTCGATCTCGAACCAATAAAAATTCGACAATTTTTTTTCTCCTCTTGTTTGAAAGAAGAAAATTGAAATACAAAGGCAAACATTCAACACCTACTGTAATCCCATCAAACAGGGGAATTATTACTTTTCAGACAAAAAAAAAAGGTGATAAATTTTGATAACAAGGAAAAATCTTTAGAATCGGCATTGCTAGAATTATAATTACATACTATTTTCATTTTCTATCAATTCCCGAACCTCGTTAACTACCAAATATGCTTTGTGGCCTCCAATCACCTCGCCCTGTTTCTTGCCATCGCTCCATAGCTGTAAACAAATCTTACCCCTTACTCTTCTAGGAAGCTTGGAATTATAAGCACAGAAAATGTAAGGAGATTCATTTACCTGTATTGTCGGCATTTTCTGTCCAAATTTTTAATCGAGAGCGTGCAGATACATGAAAAGGCAGAATTAAGTTTCAATCAGTTCCTGCAATTTTTTGTGTGAATTTAAAGCAAAATGGAACTATGGGGTCGACTGAATTATATGTCTTCAGTCGAAAGTGTTGGTGTGTTAAAAAATGCGAAGCATGTTCAACTAAGCCTTACTCTTACCTTAGTTCAAAATATGTTACTTATTTTCAACTTGACCAATAAAGAAACTCTTTATATTTAAGTTCACTCATTTACTTGTATATATAAATTTACTTATAATTAAAATTCCTAAGCTTAGCCAAACTTTCTAAGCTTATAATTATATAACATTCCACTAAGCATATTATTTTTGGTACACAAATTTGTGGCTTCTGAACCTAATTCCTAGATAAAGTGTGGAAGTCAATGGGTGACGTCATTGAGTGTGAAACAATTTTTTCAAAACCATACTAAAAAATATGGAGCCTATTTATGAAAACACAATAAGTTTGGCCTTCTTGTCAAAACTTTGCAACAAAACAGCTGTCATTCATATAAAGGAATTTTAGCATTAAAGTCAGAAGAACTTACAGTGACCCCTGCATGAACCACAAGCTTGTGGGGAACGTTATTGACATCAACACAATAAAATCGCACTCTGCATCAAATAGAAAATATAGAGTTGATACACTTGGATACCACATTAATTTGAACGACAGAAGACAATTGAAACAGAGAAATCTGACATTGTCACTGTATATAAAAGCAAATTTTTACAAGCATAATGATAAAAATGAATTAATATTGCAGCTTAAAATCTAAACAAGATAGAGAGGGACAGATAACTATCAGCCCTATTGCGCACCAGAAATTTTTTAGCATTATTAAAAACAAGTTGAGTAGGTTTTCTATCTAACCTGGGATAGTAATCAGCCGCTAATTTTTCCAGTTTTGGTTTCAAATATATACATTTCCGGCACCAGGTCGCCATCCTACATATCCAAACAATATACAGTTCAAATGTGCATCCATAAACATAAACATATCCATGTCTGATGTGAAGACATGATCACAGATTCACATCACATGCAAGCAACTATACGTGCAAATAAATGTTTGATACATGCAAACCTCTTAAGATATTCATTTCCAATATACTTATATTGCCTATGATTACCTTAAAGGTAACTTTCTTTGACAAGTCACAATAGCTCATGTGATTACCTTAAAGGTCAAAGAAGTACAAATCTACAATTGTTAAGTGACTTCTAATAACAATGCCAGTCAATGCATGGAAATGAATACCTATTCATGGTTGCAAGAATAGTTTGCCTTCTGTTTGATTTACTTTTAAGTAGACCTCTTCAAATTTCAAATGATCGTGATTTTGGTTGCTAATCTTTGTTGCTATTTTCTTGCTTCCAGAACCTCTCTGCCTTTGACAGGTATTCTTGCTGTCAATTCTAACATGAAAAAAGAGGATAGACAACAGTATTGGCAACTATCGGCTTCTGGCTTCACAATTTTGGTATACATCCTCTTCTCCATCTTGAACTCGTAAATTCCCTCGAAAGACTTTCTAAATTACTCTTTCTTACAAAGTGTGTACTTCCAACGTCTTGTTTTCCTATCTAATTCCAACGATTCACAAACAGCCATTGACATGCAGAGTTTAATTGCAGAGTTAAGTTTACATTTTACTCTGACATAGAAAGAACCTCCAAATGTGATTTACTTCGCAGAGAATCCATCCAAGCTAGACAAGGCTAAGAATCAATCCAATAAGAAAATCCTTCATCACATGCTCGATTTGTACAACTGTTTCTTCAGCTATTGGTGACTACTGTGCATTTAAATTATGCACATGCATGGATGCAGAGCATTTTGCAATGCATGATCATGATGACAATTATATAACTCATAATTTTTTCAAACTATCTATGCAAGTTATACAACCATTACCATGTAAAATTATATCATTGCTATGACATAGCAGCTATTTCTACTTCTGATATATCAGCAACCTTCAATAACTCCATTATCAATCAGATATCAGATAATTATGTTTCTCTCTAGAGTAGTCGAGGACCAATCCTAGGTTTGATGATCTTCCATTGCTATGCTCCTATTATTTTCAGCAAGTTAATTGTGTCTTACCTTCAAAATCAAACCAATTTAACTTGATACATACTCATTTACTAATTCAATCAGTTTCTCCCTTCAAAAACCTAACCAAACAAGGTGCTGTTCACGGAATACCGTCCACAGCAATGAGATTTCTTTCTCAACCTCAAGAAACTTTTGTTTCTTGTTTGAAAAATTCCAAATCATTACCTACCCCTGCCAAGCTTTTATACACAAAATACATCAAAACATACTGTCCAAGAGTGCCATCTTGCACTGGTGCTGCATCAACATTTCTACTAGCTATACATTATCTGGACTTCTATTAAGAATAAACCTCATTGAAATATATAAATCTCCATGATATGTAGTATTTTTAAGACGCCCAGCTTCCCGTTAAACTTAATAAGAATGTGTTGGATATGTAGTATTTTTAAGCCGCCCAGCAGACATGAATAGACGATAGCTCATTTTAATCCATAAAGTCTTGCTATTTGATGGGGAAAATGGTTAAAAAAAATTGTCAGGGATCCTCTATTCATCTTATCTCAAGCGGTCAAAGAAATATCAGAACTTCATCTCATTTAAAATTTCTCTTACATGGTAGACATCCATCAAAATCTCAAGCTTTGTTTATGAAGTAAATGATTTTCTGTACAAGGTTCCGCCCACTGAAGGCAAATGTGTACCACAATAACTAAATCCAAGTATTTGCACGATTTCAATTAGTAAAATCTCAATATCAAGTTGTAAATTTAACATGAAATAACAGTAGAAATTTGAACTAACAAAATAAAACGAATCAACGGATCAATAAATTGAAAAAAATAACACAAAACAACGGAAGACTAAAGAAGGGGGAAAATCGACCCTAAATTCATACCATAAAATTACAATTGATTCGTCGAGCTGTTGAGCCTCAGCAATGACCCGATCGAACTGGGCTTCTCCAGAAATAGGCTCAAGCTCCACCGATAGCGGTAAATTGTGAAGACCTTGTTGAACAATAGACCCAGATTCTCCTTGATAACTTAATGCTAATACGTTGTTATTTGTAAAATTCTTAACATTTTCAGCACCAAAGAAAACGGATTTTCCGTTTGAATAAATCGAACAGTTTGAATTATACAAAACTGGTTTTCTCCTAAATGGGGTCTTAATTGACGGAAATACTTCAAAACTAGACATATTTAAATTTCTTCTGAAGGAATTGGGCAACGAAGAATGCGAGTAAAGCCCTGATCGGAGAGATTGAGAAAAAAAGGGCGAAAATATTTGTTTATTTGAGTCTCTTTTCTGTTCTTTTTCTTGGTATGCTTTTTCTTGTATATCGATATGACCTACCTAGGAATTTTTATTCCGCAGAGAATTATGCTTGCTGTAGAATGAATTTGATAACTACAAATTAATTGTATCCTTCCGCAAAATTGACATAAAAAGAAAAGTCAAGTCGGAGAGATTGATGAAGACACGGAGTTTATTTTTTAATTCGTTTCGACTTTTTGTTCTTTTCATGTTATTATTATTATATTATATTATTTTGTCACGATGCAACTTTTTTCAGAAGAAATTATTCATCCAATCATCGAAACAGATGCACATGGATTAGATAGAGAACATCTAGATGTGCAAGTAAGTAACATTTTGCAATGATCAAGTTCGACAACCGTTTACAAAAGAGTAACGTTATTCATAATCAGCGACTGCAGTAATTATCCTATGCACAATTTTGTTATTTGAGACATTAACAATTATTTGAGACAACAAAATTATAAAACATTAATGCATCGAGTAGCAAGCTATCACATGAGATGACTACTATAGTCACAGATCATGAATAGCATTTTTCTTTACAAAAAAAATGTAGGTCTTCACAAAATTGTAAGATCATGTACGAGGCTAATGTCTTGATATTGAAGATGTCAAAAAATAGTCTCCAGATTAGCCTATATAATCTCTCTTAAAAACGCTCGTTAAGGGAAAAGACAAAATCCCTTTGAAGAATAGACCAAGAGCTTGTTTGGTACCAATTAAAATTTGATTTTAATTCAAATCAAAGTCAAAAAATCAATATCAACCTCATCTTTTATGGTTCCACAACTTTTCAACCACACATTTCAAAAATATTCATCACAATCTACTAAAAAATCTAATTTTTATCCCCACCAAACACCCTCCAAACAATGAAGATTAACCAGATTGGAGACATAAGTTGCTTCTAATTCTATAGAACATATTATATAAAGCATCAGCTTAAATTTCGGATAATTTTCAACATGGCTGAATAAGTTCCAAACCCCGACGATATGACACCTACTACAATGACTAATGTGCACGTCAATCTCTGCAAAAACAATAACGTAAAATAAATAGATAAGAAAATCAATACATATCAAAAAAGAGTTTGACTTTGTAAAATGCAGTCATGCTCCAAATTCATATGAGAATGAAAATGATATCTGTTGAGTGTATTCAGAATGTAATAGCTCTGAATTAATGGATAATAGGCCTTCATAAACTTGGTTTTACATGGATAATCGGTATGCTGGACGATATGAATAGGGGGCCGTTTTTTACGTGCAAGAGAGTCATGAGAAAACTTGTATTCTTCATCTTCTTACAACACTTGAACGTAGTTTTCACATTGAAGGTGAATCACTATTAATCTATATATTCTTCGTTCATTTCTTGATAATTTTCTGATTATTATTGCTCAGTAGGGATTAAGCATTGGGTTTCATTAGTGACACGGTATGCCATAAATATGATGGAAAAACCTTTGCTTTACCTGGAAGACGCTTACTTTCCCTCTTATGATGCTGAGGTAACAAACGCATGGAAGAATTAACGTCTGAAAACAAAAGTTTAGTTGACATAAAGCAAATGAACTGGCACTGAAGCTGAAGAAGAGAATGAAAGTAAGATAAAATGTAAGTAAAACCGACATTAAAGTACTTACAACTAGCATTGTTAGTAGGGATCCGATTAAAGCCATCACCAGACCTGTATAATAGAACAGAAATAAGATAATCTAGAGAAGAAATAATTTATTTATTTTTAATCTATAAGTAGGCACGTTCTCTTAGAAAAAATAGAGTCAAGCACTAGAATTTACCAAAGAAGGGGATGACAAGACCCACAATTAACGTAGATATCACCAACGCTGTTCTGATGAGGATTGCATACAAATGGGATCTTGCATGATTTGCCGGTATCAATTCCTCCAAACTCAATGCCACTGGGGATATGGTTAATGCATATGTATTTCTAGTTAAGAAAGAGATATATATATATATATATATATATATATATATATATATATATATTTAATTTTTTTATTTTCATTCGACGCCATTAAGAAAATAAACTACTATAATCGAGTGTACTTATTTGGTAATTTTTGCTGTTGAAACAGAAAAAGGATATTTGGTAAATGGATTCACCACCTGAAAAAGAATAAGCAGAAAAACAAGTTATAACAATGTTCTAAAATTCCACTTGGAGATGCGCAATCAAAGCTCAATTTCGTGCAACAACCTCAGATTAAATATTAACTGAAAGTCAATGAACATTCCAAACAGAAATTTAGTTTTACTTCAATGTAGAGGGCAACAATCATAAAACAACAATTGGGAGATCAAAAGAAGTGTAAGGGAATCAGCCGTATATATCCAAACAGAAATTTAGTTTCACTATAATGAACAATCATAAAACAACAATTGGGAGATCAAAATAAGTGTAAGGGAATCAGCCGTATATATAATTAACATGTTTCACAATATTTTGTCCTTCGTTTTCAGAAAACTGAAACGTTCTAAATTTGGGTGATCTGACACAGAAGAAACAGCGGGATTATTGAAAGATGAAAGGTATAAAAAATTGAGTTACAGAATAGAGTACAGTTTTTGCAGTGTTCTAAATAGCGCGCCTGACGCGTAGCGAACCCTTAGTGCCAAGCAAAATCGTTTGGCGCGTAATATGGCGGTCAACGCCTCAGGCGTGATAAAGAGCGCTTAGGCACGCATTATTTTTTTTTTTAATTTTTTTATTACAATTTTTTATTTATTATTAAATGATTTTTTTATTGATTAAAAATTAAAATAATATTAAAATAAGAAAACGCATTTTTACGCATTAGTCTCACCTAAGCTCGCCTAGTCCTTAACTTGACATCAACGCACCACCACGCATTACGCTATTTAGAACCTTGAGTTTTTGCATCATTATGGATTTTTACGTGTAATGAGTTCGAGGGCATTCCTTTTTCTTTGATTATTCCTACCTATAAGTATTTATCTCACGCCTTCGTAATTAATATATTCATGTTTCTTATTTGAAAAGGTAGACTAAAAAGTTAAAAGAAAAGAGAAAATTATCAGATATATGGAATGAACAATATAATTTATTAAGCAAATATGATGTTACGATAACAATTAGGCCAAAAAAACAGCATGAATATCTTCTCCTTACATACCGTTGTCCAAACAGCAATTTTAGACGCAACCAAATCTTTAGGCATGTTGAGAGTGAACTGTGATTGTGTTGTTTCTCCGAACATTGTATACCCCATACCAGCAACTCCAGCATAGAGCACAGTGCAAATCCCAAAACTGCATTCGATATTGAGTAACTAGTTTAGAAGTAATAACAGGAAAATAAATAAACTCTGCTTTTCAATTTTCCCTAGATTAATTTGGAGAACAACATTATGGTAATGGAGTTTTCAATATGATGGCATGAGAAGATGCTAAGAATATTTGCTATACCTTGCTAGGAGCACTGCAGGGAACAGGCTCCGTTTTTCCATTGATGTATAGATATTGGGAAAGACAGCATGTCCCGAGTAGCAAAAACCATATAGACCAATAGCAACCGGAAGAGTAGAGAGGTTCAACGTCGTCCCTTTTGTATGGAGGTCAACCTGATCAACTAAGCCAATCCAGAACAAGCACGCAACCACCAAAATGGATGCAATAACTCCTCCAGCTGAAAGTTTTGCAAGAGAAAATTGAAAACCAATGATGCAATAAGGATCATAAAGTCGTGCTAGCCAAAGAAAATGCTGTGTGAGGGAGCTCCAAAGCTTTTGGACTATTTCAAGGTTCTAATGGCGTGTATTATGTGGCAAAACTAATGGATTGATTCTTTTGCAACAATATTTGGTCATATTAATTTTGGTCTACCTCTCCGAGCTTATTCTAGTGGGATCAAGTTGCCAATAACGATTACACTTTGGAACAAAATGAACTTTTATGTTGCCATAAACACTATTTCGTATGGAAATTAAATGCAATAATTACAGAATAAAAAACTTTGCTATTTTCACACTTTTAACATATTATTTAAGATGAAAGCTACAAGTTTTATTTGAACAATAGACTCACCAGATATGAAGCTAAGAACACGCAGGTCTCGTAACATAACAGTAGGAAGAACGGCCAGGGTGGCCATCAACGCAAAAAGATGGTGAGAGTTTAAATCAAACACTCCAAAGTTTAAATGTGCGTTTGGGAACAGAGAGGACAAGTTATCGCTCTCCAAAATAATGTACTCAACGCAACAAGCCTGCAGGGGTCAACAAAGAGACAATTGATGCCCACAAGACCATATATCATTTACATATATTAGTAAATGCCAAGATGTGCAGCCACTAGGACTTAAAGATCTGTGTAAATGTACCATAATTTGACAGAAAATGAAAAATCATGAGGGAACTGACATATCCAGACAGAATCTGCGGGAACTGAATCAGTTTTAGAAACCAGTGACCATGTGCAAAATTGAAATTGACTAGTTTTTAAAACTTCTGATAGATTATCTCACTATTCATGCTTAGGTATATTGAACAAGATACATATTCCAGAGAGTTCCCAGATGCACTTACATATAACTCGACGTACAAAATTATCTGCATCCACAAAATATTACAGAATTCAGCGTCAGCAACCATGTAATGCACATTGATTCTCTATTCAACTTAATAAATTAAATAGCAAATAATATAATGATAAAATTCATGATAGAAGATAAGAAAGGAAGATAACATTTGAGTTCGGGGAGAACTATTTTACTTTCTGGAACTTAATTCCTAGTTCAATCAAATTAAGGCCGAATTATTGTAGGAGAAAAAGAAAAACAGATCAAACTATGCTCTAAAAGAATTGTGTATAAGATTGCATAGTGAAAAAAATTGTTTAAATCAAGCATTAGGGATGTTGTGAAGAAGCAAAGCGAAGTTAAGCTACTATCCTGTTTTTTCTTTAATGAAGTTGTTAGGCAATTTGTTGTCAAACGACCTCCTCGGGCAATGATGTAACTCGTTTGTTGTTTCAGTCGGCTTCGACCATATGACTGAACGTTGAATCAACACCACGTATGAAATGCCCCGACCCCAGAGATTTAACGGGTCATTGGAAGCAATCTAATTAACTAGTGTTGCTCATGGCCCGAGCTTCTTTAGTTGGACGGTTATTCAATTGGAGGCCCACTTATTTGCTAGCCTATTTGATTGTTAATTGGATCTTGGCCCAATTAACTAAACTAAACCTATACCTAACTTACCTTATTGGGCTTGGGCTATAATAGGTGACTCTCCTCATTTGAATCATAATTCACGCCTCCAACTCTCCCTCTCTCTCGGCCTAACTCTCTGCCTCTTCTTCTCTACGTGATTCTTCTTGGTTCTTGCCTCTGCTTTGTGCTACATATATTACCCCTTCATCTTTGTGATCATTCCTACGTGGTTATCGAAAAGTGGGTACTATTGAAAGGCTCCCAATTGAAGAAAACTTCGAAAGGGTCGGTTTGGTGATTCTACGTGGTGTTCGATCAAACTGAGCCCGGTAACGCCTTGGTAGTTGTTGTATCACGCCCTACATCTGGTATCAGAGCCTTGTGTGATTGATTGGAGGAGAATCGACCGGTTTTGGAGAAGGGCCGAGCGCGATTCCTCACTGGCCGGATCTTCCATCTCGATTTCCGGCCAATCCAGGCGTGACCCAGCAGAACGGAGACCGGCATTGAGACCTGCAGGTTGTGGGCTACAATCCTAGGCGAAGAATTCATCCAAAAATCGAGAGAATCGACCGGGTTGATTTGAGGGACCGAACCGGAAAAACCCAAATTCCGGCCAAACCACTACTCCGGTGAACGAACGGAGACCGGCGTTGGACTCAGCAAGTCGAGGCGCCTCCAGTGGTGAAGCGCGTTTTTCCGGCGACTGCTCCGGCGGCGGCGCGTGGCTCCGGCGGCGGCGGAGCGTGGCTGCGTTTTTCGGCGAGCTTTCTTCAGGCAGAATACTCATTTTAATCTCCTGAACGTACTGATATTATTTGTTTAGTGTTTCAGGTTACACAGGAAAAGTTGGACGATTTTGCCCCTGGTGGATAGTCGCGTGCATTGCAGTCTGCATTAGTTGCTGATTGCGCTGATACATTTGCTGAACCTCTAGGGCGAATAGTGGTGGCCCTAAGGCAGCAAATTCGCATCTCTCGTAAATTACGGACTCAGAAACGTCCGCTCTGGTAAATTGGCTGAATCCTTTACATTATCGCACTAGCAGATCATCGTGTGGGGTGATCATTAGGATTGGGGGTTGCCATTGCTTGGTAACCATTGCTTGTGCTAGATTTTAGGATTACTTGCCCTTACTTGACGATTGTGTATCGTAACTTTTGATAGAATTGGCTTATTGTGTTGTGTGATATAATTGTCGCTGTTTGGAATCTTCTGTGATTGGACATATCCGTTTTGTTGCATTGTCTATTCCGCTGCGTTGTTATTTCCGTTAAAATACCTAGACCTTACCTGTTCGAACATTCCCTTGATCTAAGACCTCGCGAGTCTTACGAAACCCTGGGAATCTAGAACGGCGTATATTGTCTGTGACCCTAGGACTACTTTGTGTGGTGTGTCTTTGTGATTGTGATTCTGTGTTTTTTGATTATTTCATAAAATGACAAGTCACAACTTTGATTTGGGGATTTTTAATGGAAAAGGTGATTTTTCAATCTGGCAACAAAAGATGAGGGGTATTTTGGTCCAACAAAAAGTTTCAAAAGCCATTGATGGCAATTACTCAGCTGATTTTTCAAAAGATCAAAAAGAAGAAGCCGATGAGCTTGCTTATACCTCAATAATTTTACACTTGTCTGATGCCGTTTTAAGAAAGGTGGGCAAACTAAAAACCACCAAAGAACTTTGGGAAAAATTGGAAGAACTGTATTTGCTCAAATCTACCCCGAATAAGCTTTACTTGCTTGAACGTTTTTTCAGTTTTAAAATGGATCCTTCAAAGGATCTTGACGACAATTTAGATGTTTTTAATAAACTTGTTCAAGATATTGCTAATTGTGATGAGAAAGTGTCTGAGACTTATAAGGCTATAATTTTGCTTAACTCTATGCCTGATTCATATAGGGAAGTCAAAAATGCTATTAAGTATGGTAGGGACACTTTAACACCTGAAATTGTCATGGACTCACTTAGAAGTAAGGAGATGGAACTTAAAGCTGAAAAACATGATAAGAGGAGTGGTGAGATTCACATGATGCGGGGTAGGACTCAGTTTAGGCAAAACAGTCATGAAGGACACCAAAGTAGAGGCGAGTCAAAGGGTAATGGAGATAGGAGAAAGGGTAAGAGTTGGTCTAGATCTAAGTCTAGGTCCAGGATTAGGAAATGCTATGGGTGTGGTAACACAGGGCATTTCATAAAGGATTGTCGTAAGATTAAGGATAATCAAAATGTTAAGGAGAGGGATGAGGTAAATGTGTTGTCTTCTGCTCCCAAAGATGATGTAGGTGAAGTCTATATGATTTCGAGTCCTGTTACTGTTTCTGCTGAATTAAATCTAACTGCTAATTCTCGCATGCACGAGTGGATACTTGATTCTGGTGCTTCTTTTCATGTGACGTCTGAAAAGGATTGGTTTGAGAACTTGCATGAATCTAATACGGGGCATGTTGTGCTGTGTGACAATTTTGCTTACACTATTGCTGGAATTGGAGATATTAGTATAAAGTTTGACACTGGTTTTGTGTACACTTTGAAAGACGTTAGATATATTCCTGAATTGTCTAGGAATTTAATTTCAGTAGGAAGGCTTGAAAAGGATGATTTCACTGGTAAAATTGGAAATGGCAGGTTAAAGATAATTAAGGGTGCATTAGTCTTCATTAAAGGAACTAAGAAAAATGATATATATGTCACTACTGGAGAAGTGATTAGAGGGTTAAAACACTCTATCTCTTCTGCCAAGATTGATCACACTCATCTATGGCATAATAGACTTGCACACGTAGGCATTAAAGGACTTAAATTTCTAAATGGAAAAGGTGCATTTGGTAATGACTGTGTGTCTGATTTGTCTTTCTGTGATCATTGTGTGCTTGGTAAGCATCATAGAACATCGTTCTCCACAAGTGTTCATAAATCTAAAGGCATGCTTGAATATGTGCATTCAGATCTGTGGGGTCCTGCTAGTAATCCCACCTCGGGTGGGAATAGATATTTCTTGTCGATTATTGATGACTATACGAGAAAGGTATGGGTTTATCTTCTAAAAGATAAATCCGATACTTTTCAAAACTTTAATAACTGGAAAAGGCAAGTAGAGAACCAAACTGGCAAAAGGATTAAGTACCTAAGAACAGATAATGGCCTAGAATTTTGTAACACTGAATTCGATAATATGTGCAAAGAAAATGGAATAACAAGACATATGACTGTTCCTTACACTCCCCAGCAAAACGGGGTAGCGGAAAGGATGAATAGAACCATACTTGATAAAGTGCGTTGTATGATGTTAAGTTCTGGCATCCCAAAGTCATTTTGGGGTGAAGCTGTTATGACTGCTTGTTATTTGATTAATTTGACTCCATCTGCTGCATTAAATGGTGATACTCCTCATGAAAAGTGGTCTGGTAAACTAAGTATTTATTCTGTCCTTAGAACTTTTGGTTGTGCTGCATTTTCCCATCAGAGTGAGGGAAAGCTTGAACCTAGAGCTAGGAAATGTGTCTTCCTAGGGTATCCTACTGGTGTGAAGGGATATAGGTTATGGGATAGAAGCCAGAAGGGGGTTAAGATCATTGTGAGTAGAGATGTCACGTTTAACGAGAGTGAAATACCTTGTCTTAAGAGTGAATCTGAACCTGAGCCTGTGAGCGAGTCAGAACAAGGTGAAGAGGGAAGTCAGTTTAAGGTGGAGTTAGGAAAACTTAGCACACCTGTTTCTGATACTCCGAATGAGGTGGAGATTCAGGATCAGGAACCCGATGTGGAGAATAGAAGTGAGATAGTGATAGAGGAGCATCCTGAGGAAGAAAATCCCTTGACCAACTATAACTTAGCTAGGGATAGAGAGAGAAGACAAACGAGGGAGCCTAGGAGATTCGGATATGAATCTGAGATAGCTTTTGCTCATGCTAGTTATGAGGAACTAGTTGATAGAGAACCAAAGACCTTTGAGGAGGCAACGAAGAGTGAACAAGCTGAAGAATGGTTTAAGGCAATGAGTGAGGAGATGAGCTCCTTAGAGAAGAATCAAACTTGGGAATTAGTACCTAAACCTAAGAATAAATCCATCGTTGATTGTAAGTGGGTTTTTAAGGTTAAGGAGGGTACGAGTGCTTCTGAACCTTTAAGGTTTAAAGCTAGGTTAGTTGCTAAGGGATTCACACAGAAAGAGGGGATTGATTATAATGAGATTTTCTCACCAGTTGTTAAGTACACTACTATTAGGGTCATGCTTGCATTAGTTGCACATTTTGACTGGGAACTTGAACAACTTGATGTAAAAAAACTGCTTTTTTGCATGGTGATCTTGACGAGCAAATCTTTATGAATCAACCTAAAGGTTTTAAAGATAAGTTGAAACCTGAACATGTGTGTTATCTTAAAAAGTCGTTGTATGGCTTAAAACAGTCACCTAGACAATGGTATAAAAGATTTGACTCTTTTGTACTCACTATAGGTTTTCAAAGAAGCAAGTTTGATCATTGCCTGTATTTTCAGTATAGTAGTACTGATAATAATTATCTGTTTTTATTGCTTTATGTGGATGATATGCTTTTGATTGGTTCATCACCTAAGTGGATAAGCAATATAAAAACAAAGTTGAGTGGCGAATTTGACATGAAAGACCTAGGTAAAGCTAAAAGAATCTTAGGCATGGAAATTGAAAGAGATAGGTCAAACTTCGCATTGTTCTTGCATCAGTCTCCTTACATTTCAAAGATATTGAAAAAATTTGGTATGAATGACTGCAAACCCGTTTCATTACCGTTAGATAATCACTTTGTGCTGTCTAAGGATCAGGCTCCTTGTAATGAATATGAAGTAGAATACATGAGTAGAATTCCTTATTCTAATGTGATAGGTTCTATCATGTACTTGATGGTTTGCACTAGACCGGATTTAGCTTTTGCTGTTAGTGCCCTTAGTAGATATATGTCTAATCCGGGTCCCGAGCATTGGGAAGCCTTAAAGTGGCTACTAAGATATTTGAAGGGAACTAGTAATATAGGTCTAAGGTTTGGTATTAATAAAGAAGGCGTGAAACTGAAGGGTTTTGTAGACGCTGACTATGCGGGGGATAGGAATGGTAGAAAGTCGACTTCTGCTTATGTGTTTACCTTATCTAATTCTTGTGTTAGTTGGAAATCACAGTTACAACATATTGTTGCACTATCCACAACAGAGTCTGAGTATATTGCTACCACTGAAGCTATTAAAGAAGCTCTGTGGCTTAGGGGCCTACTTCATGAACTGTGTGTCTTGAATGATTACGTGGTAGTTTACTCTGATAGTCAGTCTTCAATACATTTATGCAAGAACCCTGTTTTTCACGAACGTACTAAACATATTGATGTGAGACTACATTTTATTAGAGACATAGTGTCTCAAGAAGTGGTGAGACTTGAAAAGATTCATACACAGTATAACCCTTCAGACATGGGCACAAAGGTGCTGCCATTGGTAAAGTTTAGAAGTTGTAAAACTCTTCTAAACATTGGTGAGGGTAAGTAATTTCCAATTTTATCGCTCTTTATGTTGGAACTATTATTGATAAGTGTTTATGTTTCTTTTGCAGGTCCTTTGACACCAAGGTGGAGGTTGTTAGGCAATTTGTTGTCAAACGACCTCCCCGGGCAATGATGTAACTCGTTTTTTGTTTCAGTCGGCTTCGACCATATGACTGAACGTTGAATCAACACCACGTATGAAATGCCCCGACCCCAGAGATTTAACGGGTCATTGGAAGCAACCTAATTAACTAGTGTTGCTCATGGCCCGAGCTTCTTTAGTTGGACGGTTATTCAATTGGAGGCACACTTATTTGCTAGCCTATTTGATTGTTAATTGGATCTTGGCCCAATTAACTAAACTAAACCTATACCTAACTTACCTTATTGGGCTTGGGCTATAAAAGGTGACTCTCCTCATTTGAATCATAATTCACGCCTCCAACTCTCCCTCTCTCTCGGCCGAACTCTCTGCCTCTTCTTCTCTACGTGATTCTTCTTGGTTCTTGCCTCTGCTTTGTGCTACATATATTACCCCTTCATCTTTGTGATCATTCCTACGTGGTTATCGAAAAGTGGGTACTATTGAAAGGCTCCCAATTGAAGAAAACTTCGAAAGGGTCGGTTTGGTGATTCTACGTGGTGTTCGATCAAACTGAGCCCGGTAACGCCTTGGTAGTTGTTGTATCACGCCCTACAGAAATTAAGTTACAACAATGGCATCGAAAAAAGGGTTCATGAAAAAGATTACCCCTACATCATATTGGCTTCTTTCCCCCCTGGCCCTTTCGGATAAAGAATAAGAACCATGGAATGAAACAAAGCATATACTCGTAATGCTACGGGTATGAACTAGTGTCTCGTGAAGTAGCAGTAGCAGAAATATTTCATTCTATATTTTATTTATCACATACTAAGGCAAGTAAACAATCTATTTCTATTTTCAGAAATTGTACTTTTTTTTCATAGCCAGCCACACGCCAGGCTAAAGGTCGAGGATAGCACTAGGTTGACAACCAACATAGAACCTTGTCAATCTTATGGCTTAGGGCAGACAGAAAATTACAAGAGAAAATGTAATTAGGGAATAGCAAGACTTACGGATATTGCAACACGTCCCACAGTACCAAAGGCAGCCTGGCCAATGTCCGGGTATGTTTCAAGGCCGGGTTCACTGTCCAAGCAGTAACGCAAGAGAATCCCCGTGTAGAAAGAGAGCACCGCAAAAATCAACAATATAGAAAGTCCAGCCCACCCTCCTTGTTTCACAGCATAAGGAGTAGAAAGGATTCCAACTCCACATAGAACATTCATCCCTGCATGAAATCGCAACAAAAACATTTTAATTTATTAACAGTTTCATAAATGAATCATAAACAGAGTTCCAGTTTTGTTTGATAAAGGGGCATTAAATGATCACCAGTAGCTACCTATATCAATATGCAGTGAAAGGCATAAAATACAGCAATTAGAAGTGTTTTTGGAGTTTTCCCCTCTCTATATTTGTAACAAAGATAATCTTACTATCTGCATCTTAATTGAGAAACGAAACCATATTCAAAAAACATACCATTTATCACCGCCTGTCCATATGAGCTCTGGCGAGAAACTGGAAGTTCATGTGCGACCTTTGAAGTTGTCTCATAAATACTCGTTTTCTTTATGCTTGGCTTTCTTGTTGGAGTAGGCGCAAAGGGAGGATGGGAAGTATATCTGTCTCCTCCTGCTATATCATCCTCTACGGCAGGTATGAGCGGTTTGCTCAGAGAAGGTAATATCTCGGGAGTGTGTCTCCTCGTAAATGATGAGGAAAGGAATGAGCTGCCTAAGCGCGACAATGCTGGTGTCCCCAGAAAGTTAAGACTCGGAGACTGGACAATACCATATAGATCAATTGATTGCCTGTAGCAAGTATTTTCAACAGATTTAGTATTTGGAAGTACAATAGAAAGCAATACAAGATTAAGAAGTATACTTGACAAAAGACATTCTTAATTTACTCCACATTAAGTATGTACACAAGAATGAAACATCATTGTATTTGCTTACCTGGAAAGTATTTACACATTCATACAAAATTTCCTCCAAATTAATTCAAAAATAAAAACAGACTGCTCATTATGCATCCTTCACAATTAATTTTTCAAAATATATATTGATTAATGACCATTTCACTAATAGATTTCTGCACGTTCATCATTTTTTTCATCCCATGAGTATCAGTGCCATCCAGAAAACTTGTAGCCTTTATTTTATAAGTCGAATCAACTTTTGATCATCAGCATAATAAATTTAGGAAAATTAATATTCAAACTTGAGTTCGTGACCTCAGATAGCCAGCAGCTTTACTGAGATTGCTCAAGGAAATTCAAGTTTTTTCAGCCAGGAACAGTGTGCAAAATAAATATCATGGTAGATCCTATGAACACAGCTTTTAGCCAGATGACCAACTAATGCTCTAAATTATAGAGCGTTTGGTACATAATACACATTACTATGCAGGACTCCCGGTATAACATATCAGGTTTTAGCTTTTTTGCCAAGGTAGCATATTCCTTTATGATTTATTCCAGAAATTTGTACAAGGCTAGGGTCAAAATGACTAGCTGTGAATCATTCCCTCAATGCTGTCATTTTCACAGGAAGCACAGCATTCACTGTCGTTTAATAGACTTTCTAAAATGGTAAATTTATTGTACAAAACATCTTAGCAAAACCAGTCGCAAAGGACTAACCAATCATGTTGCAAAGAATTTTCTTCATAACATAAAATTTACAGGGGATTAAACTCTAATCCCAATTATAAAAACAGTAATAAGCAAAACGAAAACAGAAACACGCAAAACACACACATTTACAGTAGTTCATTCTCAACCTTGAGAGTTTTGTCCACTTGCCATTCCAACGAAGAAGTGTATTAAAGATCTATCGCCCAAGAATGACTGCTCAATTCATTTCACAGTTAATATTTTTTACTAATAACCAAAATAGAACCGATAGACTAAAACCCAAAATTAAAATCATCGTAAACCACAACACAACAGATAAGAAAACAATAAAATAAATACTGACAGGTAAATATATACCTGTAACTTTGAGGCCACTGGGAATTGTATTTGCTTTGCTGGCGTTGATTGTAGTTATCATCATCATTGGAGTAATTGGAAGAGTCAGAATCATTTCCAGTTTCATCATCCTCTCCTTTGTTGTATGCCTTCCCTTCATCCTCTCCCTCACTCTCCATGTAAAAACTCTGGTCCGATATGGAATTCTTCATCTCTCACTCCTTGAGGCTTCAAAATCTAAAGAAAATATCACCTTCAGATATATCTATGCCGAAACAGATCTAGAAAACAAATTGATGGGATCAAAACAAGAATTGGTTCAAATTTAGATGCAAGCACGCGATTACTGCATGTGCAGGATTTTTTGAAATCAATTAATAATTGACGGTCTTCAAAATAATAAACAGCATGTCTTCACAATTACGTATAAAACTTCAATTATAGAAGGTGTTGTCGGAGATTACGGGCTTGAGTGGAAGCTAAATATAGAAGTAGGCAGAGTGACAGAGGTCAAGAATCAATTTAACTCAACAGAAAATTTCCAAGAAATTAAGGCAAAAGTTTGAACTTTACAAAAATTAAAATTTCTTATAGTCCCGAATTTCGGAATTAGTTGTTCATGCATTTCTACATAAGTGTAATGTGGACATCAAGTTTCGAACTTTATGATTTTAGGCGAGGCCTTTGGCCTAAAAAAAAGAGTTACTTATTATTATTATTTTAAATGCTTATTAATCATTTTAGAACTGATCTATTAATTAAAATTATACATACCAAGTCCCAATTTTGATAAAAATTAAAAACTAGATTTATATTAAAGTAAAAGTTAATAATTAATTTTAACCACATATTTTATGAGATCCGCAACTTTTTCAACCACACATTTTATCAACTATTATCAAAATCTGCTAAAAATCTAATTTTAATATCCACTAAATAGGGGCTAAATATCCACAATTATAAAATACTATATTTATTTAATAATTCCTACAATTTGTCAATTATACAATTTTCAGGTTTTGAAAATGCAAAAAATAGACTATTTTCATAATTTTAACTTTCAATTAGACAAGACAGATTTATAGGAATTTCTAAAATGACAAGTCTCAAAATCATTATCTTATTTAAATCTTTATAGAATAAAGTCATTTTTTTACTTTTGTACTAATAAAGTCATTTTGTACTTTTGTACAAATAAAGTCATCAAAATATTTGAAACTAAAGTCAAACAAAATCCTTTTAGAAAAAGAAAAAAAAATCAATAAATTAATAAACTAAAGTCAAATACAAAGTTTTTGAAAAAGGAAAAATAAAATAAAATAAAAATTAATAAAGTGTGCTTAGGCAAGCAATCAACTTAGTAGTTAATTGTTTAATTTGCGCTTACTGTTAAGGCAAAGCATTTTGCAACCCCTTGCGCTCTTTCAAGAACACTACTACATACATGGAGATGGCAAAAAAAATCGTTTAACCCAATACTCGGGACCTCGCTTCGGATGGGATGAGAATTACCCACCTAACTAAGTAAACGGAACGGGTACGGAAAACATAATCCCTGCCTCGCCAGCCTTATTTAAAGTTAATTTTAAATTTAAGGGGATGTCATCAATTGAGATTGTGATGAATTTTAAAAATTATTTTAAATTTAGGTGTACTCAATTGAGATTTTAATGAATTTTAATGAAATCCATTAAAATTTAGGTGCCCCTTTTGAGATTTTAATGAAATTCAATGATTTTTTTTAAAATTTAGGTATTCTTAATAACTAATGGATTTATAAAGATTTCATTAATATGGATGAAAATGAATTTTTTTTTTCGCAATGAATGGTGAAAATAGGAGTGAAAATGTTAAGAAAATGAAATGCATTGACGTTTTGTGCTAATTACCCAGTTTTTATTGAGAAATTGGATGAAAATAACATTTTCGCAATGAAAAGTGAAAATATGAGTAAAAATGCCAAAAAAAAAAAAATGAAAGATAAGGAAGTTTTGCATAATAACATTAAAAGGTATGGATATTTTGTGTTAATTACCATTTTCCAAACAATCCAATAGGTTAGGGACCATTTATGCCAATTCACTCTTATTAACAACATGTTTAGCCCCTGTTAGGTGGAGATTAAAATTAAATTCTTAGTATATTTTGATATAAATTTTTGAGATTTGTGGTTAAAAAATTGTGAGATCCTTAAAATATGTAGTTAATACCAAACATGGGCATAATGTGTAGTTTTTTAAAAATAGATTTTGTTAAAAATAAATTTTTTAGAACATGTGTTGTTAAAAAAACTAATGAAAAGTTGTGATTTCACCCTATTAATTTTTTCATTAGAATAATGTGTAGTTAAAAAAGAATATTAAATAATAGGTATCAAAACTAGGCTAAAGAGTCCCTTCCTCTTGTATTTAATTGAACTAATCATTTAGGAACTATTTGACAGTTTTTTATAAAAGTTGATGAAATGTGAAATTAAAATTTTGATAGATGTTGTAGATCCCATTAAATTTCATCAAATTAAATTAAATTTTTCTCTCTTCTATTTTTAACCACACAATCTTCCATAAAATAATATTACACGTAAATCGAAATTTTTTTCTTCTTTTCCACCCATTCATTTTTCAAAAAAAATACTATTTTCCACATTGTAATTCCAAATAATGGAGCTCAGACGGGAGCTAAATGTAGAATTAAATTTGAAGTTTCACTATTGAAAAGTTGATAAACGAGCACCTAGTGTGCACATTCATAGATTTTAAACCACATTAATACTCGATAACATCTGTCCTTTCTTTAAGTAATCATTTGAAAATTATTTGTTGGGCACATTTATTTTCAATCACCACTCTCCCAAGGGATCATTTTAATGTTTACACATAATATTTTCTATTTTTTAATCACTCCGAAGAATCATCTTTAAGCAAATTTACTTCTCGAAATAATAAGAAAAGAATAATGTTATTTAACACCATTGATGTTATAATACCAATTTAGGTGGCCTTATGTGATATGTGCGATGAAAGGTAGAATAAGTTATTTATTTAATACATTTCATTTAATATCACCTAATTTTGTGTTCCAATTCCAGTAATACTAAATAACATTAATCATTGGAAAATAATATATTTTATGAAATAATAAATAAGAGAAAATTGCAGTAACGGTCTATAATATTTTTAATTTTTGCAGACTTTACACTAACCTTCAATTTGTGTCATCAAATATCCCTAACATTTCATAAATATGTAGTTGGGGTCCAAATGGAAGAAAACCGTTAGTTGATCAAGAAAGTCAAAATTTGAAATTTTTTGACCAAATTAAAGGGCAAAATGGTACTTTACAATTTTTAAATTAAATTAAAAAGTCAAAAAAGTAAATATATAAATAATATATAAACCCCACCCCACTCCCCAATCAAAACCTTTCTCCTTCTTCTTCTCCGATGAGATACTACCACCCAGCCATCACTACAACCTTCGACCACACTGTCATCATTGCCACAACAAATCCTCTCACCACAAGTGGCGACACCTTCCACAGGAAAAAAAACCAAGAAATGCCCACAACAAACCAAGTAATCCCCAAATTATAGTCAATCCAGATCCTCTCACCCATCGAAACCAAAACACAGAACGCCACCGCCACCACAACAGAATTTCTCGATCGCAAGAACCAAAACATGGAACTTCATTATAACAAATTTTTTTTTGTTGAAATCAACAAACCCCACAAATATATCCATTCAATTGCCTTTGATTGAAAGCACAATCCGAATAATAGCACAGAAATATCAAGCCTAGCAATGTCAGCATCTCGGCCAGCCACAACAACCCATCTCACACAAACTGTACAGTAAATCGTCGCTGCCACCATCAAACCAAAACCAATTGCCACTAGCACAGTCAAACCTACACCTAAAACCAACAACCCCACACCTACCAATTCTGTAAGCTGATTTCGGGCGAAAAAGTGCTGGATGGGCGAAAGATTTGTATTTCAAAAAGGACACCATTGCTACCTTCTAAGCCTGAAAATAAAACTTTTAGCTGGCCAAAAGCACGAGAAGTCAATCGCTACTTGTCTGTATCGATTTCGTCTTCTTCAAAATCTTCTTCGTCAAGTTCTAGCAATAATACGACGTTGTCCTCAAATGCGGAGAAGATGCTAGCAGCGTTGCTGGGAGGCTCCGCCAACGATGGTGTAGGCAATGGGTTGACATGCTATGGCTAATTTTTTTTTTTTTTGGATTACGCCCCATTACTGGCGCCTCCACATGCCATGAGCCTTGGTGAAGTAGGTAAATCGCAGGTTATGCCTCCAAAAGTATAGGGTGGAATGTTCTTGTATACTTGCACTTATTCAAAAGCCAAATCCATATTTCAGAATTCGAACTCTTGAGGCGGCAGTCTCAAACAAAGCTGAATTTCTCCATCTTCCCCTTTTACCACTTGGAGATGTGTCCTGGGGGCTGTTGTGGCTACTTTTATGAGAGTGGAACGGGGTAGGAGAAATAGATAACCCTTTTTTTATTTATTGTTTTTTAGTATTTTAATTTTTTAATATGGTAATTTTAAAGTTACTAATTTGCCCTTTTAATTTGATAAAAATTGATCAAATTTTAATTTTCTTGGTCAACTAACCATTTAGACCTCAACTGTATATTTTTGAAATATTAGTGACATTCGCTGGCACAAATTGAAAGTTAGGATAAAGTCTGCAAAACTTGAAAATGTTAGGGACCGTTGCTATAATTTTCCGTATAAATAATAAAGAATGATAGTTATTAATGTGTTGTTAAAATCAATGTTTGATTTAGCTCATGTTTGAGCCTCATTATTTAAAATTCATTTTTCCCACTCGCTTTTAATCAGCGATTCTCATAATAAAATAGTTTTACACGTAAACTCAATATTTTTTCATTCATTTTAACTATACATTCTCTAAAAAATTAATATTAAAAAATATTTATTTCCCAAAAAATGGGCTCAAACCACCCTTACAACCGTTTAATTTTTATTTTAATTTTGAGTTAATTTGCAATTTTCTATTTTAGGATCTATTTTAAGATTAATAAAAATGAATTTGGTTTGTCTTCTGTAAATCCGTTTCTCAACGTTTGATTAATTTGAGAAATTATTTAATTTTTTGCTACAAAAGTAAAAATAAAAGTAAATAATAAATTATGTCTCCAAAAAATATGAAATAAAAATCTATGACATAGATTGTGAATTTTTATAAGTGGCCATTTAAATATGTTTTTTTAGTATGTAAATATGTATTAAAAGTTTGAACTGTTTTTATTTTGTTTTATTTAAATTTTTACTTTTCTATAATTCTATTTTATCATAATTTTTCTTTTCATAATTAGAATTCTATTTTTTAAAGAATTTTAAAATTTTAGATTTTATATAGAACTTTATTTAAATAAATTTTAATTTAAACGTATTTTATTTTTTTAGAATTTGAAATTTAATTTTTGAAATTTTATATTTTTTTAGAATTTTATTTAAACATTTATTTTTCATATTTTAAGTGTTTTCAGAGTTTTTAGAAACTGAAAGCATTCAAAACGTTAAAAATGTATTTTCAATTTTATATGTTATACATTTAATTTTGTTATGAAAATATATCTTCAAAAAAATACAAAAGCCAGACGTATTTGAGTATCTATTTTTTAAAAAATTAAAAATAAAAATAACTTGAAACATCAAACCATACGCGCTTATAAAATCTATCAATATTCCTGTTCTCTTTTTCACAGTGAAAATTTTTATTTTGCCCACTTTAAAAAAAATTGTAAGTAAATTTTTTCTCCCAAAAATGAGCAGTCTTATATTGCCCGGAGAGTAGAACAATTCTCATTCTATCAAAAGTTTAGTATTTTAAAATTTAGCTCCTGGGAATTAAAATAAGATTTTTAGTAAATTTTGATAGAAGTTGATGAAATTTGTGATTGAAAAATTATGTAATCCATAAATATATGTAGTTGAAATGAATTGTAAATTTTTACTTAAATTAAAATTTAGGTTTTAATTGGTAGCAAACAAGGCCTTAAAGTGCCATCCCATTCCTGACAACCTCTTCCAACAGGATATAAAGAAATGTACCGCCATAACTATACATCATTTTCCCATACTCTTATTCTGATCATCATCACTCCGTCATCCACGTCATGGCCACAGCCATACGCCTCCGCCGGTTCGGTGCGATCACCGCCGCATCCGGCGCCGTCTATTACACCCTCCTTAGCAGCCCCTCAATCTCCTCCAGTGATCGCAGCGGCGGTGGGCCATTCCTCACCGCCATAAAGCAGAAAATTAGGGACCCATTTTCCGTCGTTCCATCTCGTAATGTTCAGGAGTCGGCTCTGATGGGGTCCACATCGTCCAATCCCCTTGACATTCTCGTCGTGGGAGGAGGCGCCACTGGTTGCGGAGTTGCCCTGGACGCCACCACCCGCGGCCTTCGCGTTGGCCTTGTCGAGCGCGACGATTTCTCCTCCGGCACCTCCTCCCGGTCAACTAAACTCATTCATGGAGGTCAGCATTTCATTCTACGCATATATTACATGTCCATTGTATACGTTAATGTATTGTACTTTGAGCAATGGGAATTGTACACTGTTAGCTGGCATTGATGACTTTTCATATGCTACCCGTGACCATGTGTAAAGAAAATATTTTTTGTTCTTCACGTGAAAGGGATATGAAATTCATTGGCATACGAACTTATTGTAAATTTAAGGAAAAAATTGTAGTTCTAAAACCATTCTATATTCCAAATGAAGCTATACTTGTATCATTAGTAGAAATTTGAAGCCGTTTATTTATCTAGGAGGAAAAGAGGTATTGATTGGTGTCATTACTAGATGACACAAGGGGACACAATTTCTGAAAAGTAAAAGAATGAATGATCTTATAACTTAGGGCATAGGATAAGAGTAATGCTACTTAGCACCATAAGCGCTTAGCACTTAGCACCAGTCTTAGTGGGGTCCACCACCTCATTGTCCAAATGAATCAAAATGCATATATGGAAAATGAGGGAATGGACCTCACTGCCGCCTAGAATGGTGCTACATAACATCATGCATACAATAATCACATAAATATGTTGTGCGAGTACTTTGATTTAATTATGACCGAATATTCAAATAAAAGTCGTGGATTCTAAACCAATAAGATATTACTAAATTGAGCACGAGTGTTTCAAATAAAAAACGGTGGGAACTTTTCGTGGACACTTTCCACACATTACTATAAACCTTTTTTATACTCTTCAAACTCAAATTTGTGACTTGGAGAGAGATTTAAATCATTTTCTCTTTTGGAAATGTTAGAAATTTCAGGAATCTATTTAATTATATTCATTAAGGTTGTCATATAGTATAATTTTGGATTGAACCACAATTATTCATAGCTAACGACTAAGGAAAAAAAAAAGAAATTTGTTAAATCATAGAAGGTTTACTGTCAGGTGGATTCTAGTAAAATTGTACTACGAGCAGAACATGTTGTAGGTCAGTTATTCAACACGTTAGTAAAAATATTTTACAAAACATTGGGCGTAATTTTTACATAGACGATGTTGTTCTCAAATTCTTAGTAGTATTTCACATAAATGTCATTTAACATTGAATACATAACATATTCACGCACATTAAGGTCTAACAGTAGTATTCACACACTTTATGATCTGATGATAGTATCAATCTATCAGTCCATTATAACTGGTATGGATGTGATCGTGATAGGAAATAGCATGAGGATGAATTATTTTCCCTTTAACCATGAGGAATAAATTCATTACCGTATTATGATAAAGGATGACCATATATAGATTAACAATTAATTCAAAAATCTCATAGAACCATTTTCATTTTATACAATAGAAGCTATTTATCTATTTTGAGATGGATGGGAAATCCTAGGGAAAATAAGTAAAACTAGCCCAAGGTCTTTATTAATTTAAAAAAGTATACAAAAGGGTTCCTTAGAAACTGTGTGTGAGTGCAAGAGTAAATGAATTTCCACTCTATATATTATTAGTATTCAGGCTATAGTCGACAAAGCAGTCACGAGTTTTAGATTTATTGTGGTATTAATTGAACATTACCTTCTACTATAGGCTTGAAAGAGGATTTCGATCAAGTCCGTATTGTTGTGCATTAATAACGAATAAGCTTACTTGAGATATCCAAGATGATATTCCTCAGATTATGGTATTCTCTTTGACGATATAGTTTAAGTTAAGAGATTAGGATGCGAAAAACATTTAGAGTATTGGATAACATTTTAGAATCTCAAAATTAAGATAGAATACGTGGAATTCTCTTTTAATCATAATAATAATACGTATGATCTTAGGGCCAAAACAGAAGATCGCGTTATCTCCAAAAACGGTTATTTTGGGTGCTTAGGTTTAATTGTTTATAATGAGGAGTTGAGCAGGACGTGGTAATAAATATGATTAGAGTAGCTTGCAAATTAGAGAAGTGTGACACGTTATATTTCAAGACAAATGATGAGAAATAATTGATTGTATATTCCTTAATGATTTTCTTACAATATCGTGGCTCAATTTATAATAAAAATGATGCTAGAGTTAAGGAATCTAATCTCCTAATTAAAGAAAGAAAATTAATTCCTAACTAATTTCTAGTTATACCATACAAGTTATTACAATAATCCTATAACAATTCCCTTACATAATAATCCCTTTAATTTCAGGATTTCTATACTCCCCTTAAGTTGGATCATAGATATTGACTATATCCAATTTGCAGATGAATCCTCGAAATTTTGTCTTTGTAGCCCTTTGGCGAACACATCTGTTGTTTGTTCCTTGGTGGAGATGTAGGTCATGTAAATAATTACATCCTCAACTTTCTCCTTGATGGATTGTCTTTCCACCTCAACATATTTTGTTCGATCATGCTGAACTTGATTGAGCAAGATGTTGATAGCTGCTTTGTTATTACAATATAATTTGATTGAGAGTTTTAACATTACTTGTAGTTCTTCGTAAAGTTTCTTTAACCATAATCATTCACATATTCCTTGAGGAGCTGTTCTAAACTCTACTTCAACACTGCTTCTGGCTACTACATTCTGTTTCTTACTTCTCTAGATTATCAAATTTTCCCATACAAATGTGCAATAGCTAATAGTTGATCTTTTATCTTCTATTGATCTTGCCCAATCAGCATCAGTGAATATTTCTGTTTTCTTCTTTTCGTTTTTCTTCAACGATAGTCATTTCTCGGGAGAGCCTTTAAAGTATCTTAGAATCCGGTATACTGCTTCAAGGTGAGCTTCCTTTGGAGGGTGCATGTGTTGACTTATCACACTAACTGCAAATATAATGTTAGTTCTAGTGTGTGATAAGTAGATTAGTTTTCCACCTAATTTTTTATATGTGTCCTTGTTAACAGATTCTCTGAGGTTGTCTATCTTTCTTCTGACATCTAGAGGAGTGTCATTGAATTTGCAGCCAAGCATATCAGTTTCAATTAGGAGGTCCATGACATATTTTCGTTGTGAAACACCGATACCCTTTCTCGAGCTGGCCACTTCCATTCCCAAAAAGTATCGTATTTCCTTAGATCTTTAACTTCAAATTCTAAGGCTAGACTCTTTTTGAGTCTCTCTGTCTCGACTGTATTATCTCGAGTGAGGATTATATCATCAACGTATATAATCAAAATAGACCTTGTCCCATCTTCGAACATTCTTAAGGACACGGTGTGGTATGACTGCCTTTGACGATATCGTTGACTTTTTAACACTTTTGCAAATTTATCAAACCATGCTTTGGATAACTGTTTCTGACCATACAGGGCCTTTTTTTGTTTGCATACATTGTTCTCTTTATTTCCCTTATCGAAGTCCGGTAGTAGTATCATGAAAACTTCTTCATCTAACTCCCATTAGGAATGCATTTTTAATATCTAGTTGTTGGAATGACCAATCCAGATTAACTGCTAGTGATAAGAGAACCCGAATTGATTGTATATTCCTCAATGATTTTCTAACAATACCGTGGCTCAATTTATAATACAAAAGATGGTAAGATTTAAGGAATGTAATCTCCTAATTAAAGAAAGAAAAATATCTCCTAACTAATTACTAATTATACCATACAAGTTATTACAATTATCCTATAACAATTCCTTTCCGTAATAATCCCCTTAATGTCGGGATTTTTACAATATTTCCTAAAATCATATCTATATAGTTAAAGAGAAAATTGTATAAAATGATTGTTAGACCAGATATAGAGTATCATTTCATGTACTAGGTCATTAGAAGGCAAAATCACTGTAGCACAAACTCTGGAAAAATGGAGATGTTGAGATCGGTGTTTATAAACTTGCTTGGACATCGAACCGGAAATGGAAAAGGGCAAAGCTTTATAAGGTTCAATGGTTGCACCAGATTCCAAATTTAAATAAATAAATAAATAAAATTTATAGATACGTGCTATTAAAAAATTTATGGCAGTACAAAGTTATATATTCACATCACTAGTTTAAAGTAAATTCAAATGAAAGATGATTTGTTTTAATCACATGATCCAGATGAAAAATTGGTTATTAGATACTCAAAATATGGCCTCATTGGCAAATTGGCATCTATTTATTGGATTTGGCGCCTTGCTGGAAGTTTCTTGTTATCCTGCCAGAAAATGGGGAGTAGGATTAAAGGATGAACATTTATAATCTATGGATTATGTCTACGAAGCTGCAAGATGAGTAGACCTAGGAAACTCGCCAAAACCGTGACTGGTTCACTAGTTCCGCTTGAACTGGTGGTTTTAACGATTTTCTTACTGGTTTTCTAATATCCTGTTAATAACATGGAACCAGACCGTCCTTTGGTCTGGTTCTCGGTTTTCCAGGTTGAACTACCCGGTTCATTTGGGTTTTGACAACATTGGTTGAGATGGATAATTGGCCACATTAAAATGGATAAAATATGAAATGGAGATATGAGATACCAAGTGAAGGTGAGACCTTTTGAGGATAAAGGAAGGACAACTTAAGTGCTTATATATGAGCCTTGTACAATCCGAAACAAATCCTTTCAAAGAGCTATGCAATCTTAGTTGAACAAGATGGACTAAAATTGGCGTGCTTCCTGTATTTGTCCTTTTGCAAGTTTACATTGGTTAACTTTGACACCATCGTGCCATTTTCTCATGGGAATTCTGATAGAGCCCTGCATGCTTTAGAACAATTTAATGGAACCAAAGAACAGGATTCAAGCGAAATGGTAAGATTCTATTGATGAGATGTGATTACAAGAGAGTAAATCTGCTATAAGAAGAGCAGATTGAAATGCATAACAGTAAGCAAGAAAAACAAAGGATATTTGGCTTTTCGAGAGAGCCAATTCTCTCCTAGAGGACTACCCAATTTCTGCCTGACTTTCCAGAATTTACTGCCTTTATTTATAGGTTATTTGCCTCTCAGATTCCTTTAACAGAATTCCTAACTGTGTAACTGCTGCATGTGCCTTCCTCTCCTGGGTTAATTCCGTAACTGCCCTTGCTTGATTTGTTTTGCCTCTGGTACGTTAAATGAATAGCGGGTCTATCAGATTCACTTGAATCTGAATTTTTTTTCAACATTTTGAGGTATTCTAAGACATTAATTTCTTAATCTTATCCTCTATGGGTCATATATTTTGGCCGAACAGTTTGACTCGGTTAATGATTTTACTTGCAACTTTTGTGTGGAGTTGATTAACTTTAGCCGCTGCTCTTTATTTTTGTTCTGGTAGACAATACAAAGAGACTTAATTTGTTAACTACATTTTTAACCTAAGAAAAATTGTGGTCTCTTCTATAATTTTCTTAGATAATATCCCAGATATTCTTGATTTCTTTATAGTATCTTGGATATCTATTGTTCATGTGTAAGATAATCCTGTCAGGAGTTCGTTACTTGGAGAAAGCTGTTTTTAAGTTTGACTCGGTTAATAAGAGACTTAATTTGTTAACTACATTTTTAACCTAAGAAAAATTGTGGTCTCTTCTATAATTTTCTTAGATAATATCCCAGATATTCTTGATTTCTTTATAGTATCTTGGATATCTATTGTTCATGTGTAAGATAATCCTGTCAGGAGTTCGTTACTTGGAGAAAGCTGTTTTTAACTTGGATTATGGGCAATTAAAGCTGGTTTTCCATGCTCTCGAGGAGCGTAAACAAGTCATTGATAATGCTCCACACCTCTGCCATGCTCTGCCGTGCATGACTCCATGTTTTGAATGGTTTGAGGCGATATACTACTGGATTGGTTTGAAAATGTATGATCTAGTTGCTGGGCGTCACTTGCTACACTTGTCTAGATACTATTCAGCACAAGAGTCGGTTGAACTCTTTCCCACTTTGGCCAGGAATGGCAAAGACAAGACCTTAAAAGGCACCGTGGTTTATTATGATGGGCAAATGAATGATTCACGCCTAAATGTTGCACTAGCATGTACAGCTGCTTTAGCTGGGGCAGCTGTACTTAACCATGCAGAAGTGATATCCTTCCTTTGGGATGAGGCCAGTGGGCGGATAATCGGTGCACGCATAAGAAACAACATATCAGGTACCAAAGGAATCATATATATGCAGATGTTTCATGTATAGAAGTTTCTTGCCTATTTTCATCTATGTAAAATTTAATTCATAGATAAAATTTTGAGTACTTTTTTGAGTTATGTGGCTCCTGGACCATCTCTCTTTAAGCTTCAGATCTATACATTGTAAATTTGATGATGTTGACTATTCTTCTGTTGGTATTCCATGATTTTATATGAAGTGCCACTGGTGCCCAATTTCCTCAGGATTTAGTACCATCAATTTTTTTATTGGAAGGAAGAACTATTGGTAATTTTTTGCCCTTCAGATTTACGTAATCACCGATTCACCAACATAGGGATATTGAGGAAGAAAATAGAAACAATGGTACCCGTCTCTTTCTTGAGTTGTTTGTTCAATCCCTCCTTCTCTCTCTCTCTCTCTCTGTTTGTCTGTGCATTAGCTTTCAAAATAGTTAACAGTGTTTCAACCACTATTAATTTTGTTTGCAGTTTGTTTGACGCTATGTAACGTGATCAAATTGTTCTTTGAAATCTTACTTTGTCAAAGTGTGCAGGCAAGGAATTTGATACATATGCAAAAGTCGTTGTGAATGCGGCTGGTCCATTCTGTGATTCTGTAAGGAAGCTGGCTGACAAAGATGCAAAGATGATAATCTCTCCTAGCAGCGGTGTACATGTTGTGCTTCCTGACTATTATTCTCCAGAGGGAATGGGCTTGATTGTTCCCAAAACCAAGGATGGTCGTGTTGTGTTCATGCTTCCTTGGTTAGGGAGAACAGTTGCTGGTACCACTGATTCGAACACTAAAATTACGATGCTACCAGAACCCCACGAGGATGAGATTGACTTCATATTGGATGCTATCTCAGACTATCTTAATGTTAAGGTTTGTTGATACTCTGATTTTCTTGTTATGCATTTACATCTTGTTTTATACAATTGGTATTGGTTTTTGGTTTTCTTTCTTTATCTTGCTTTTGTTTTTTGTTGTTAGTGTATTTTCATGGGTGTAAGTTTATACATCATGCCTTTTATTTTCAAATTAAATATTATATTTTCTAGCTTTTTTATTTTTATATTCCTATTACTTTTAAAATGCGAACGATTCCTCAAATGACCAAATATATGCCTTTTTCCGGATCTTTTTCTCCTTTGTAACCTGGATATCTTTTCGCCTTCTTGAGTTTGTTGTTGAAAGGATTAGCTGGAACTCCATTTTTCTTAACAATGGCTGTGAAGAGTATATGTATTTATTATTTTTGTTGGAAAAACAAGCAGATGGTTATATTCTCTTTTTTCCCTTTCGTTCTCTGCTCCTCTCTTTTTCGAGGGTGGAGGTGGAGACTTTTTGCTAAAATGAAATGTTCATTTTTATCTGAATGTACAACATCAATATATCCTAATGCACAAATTCTAGGTTCTGATCCGTGAAAGTTCTGCTGCAATAATATGCCTGAGTTGTAGAAGCCAAGAATGTTTATCTGTCTTGGCAGCTTAGGTACGCATATGCCTTTTTAGTACCTTGTTTAGCTTACATATGTGTGTTGTATAAGCAAACACCTTATGGTCTCTGTTTAGAATGATAGTCTAGTGGCAATTAGCCAACCTTGCACGGTTGAGGCTTAGGGTTCAGCCTGTTCTTATATCCTTGCTCTAACGTTAGGCTATCAACCTGTTCTAAGAGCTTAATTTTTTAAGTTCACGTTTGAAGGTTTGTTACATTGTCAATGTATATAATAATGGGTAAAACATGACACTAATATAGCAATATTTTGGTCAACTTTTGCTACTGCTTCCTATGTTACAAAATATTAGTTTTGCAAAGGCCTGGGTATTAGGTGGGTTGGTCATTACACTTTGAATATTTCGTAAATGAGATTATTCGAATCCACGTAATTACTAAAATCAAACCCGAATAGGAATCGTCGATTTCGATTCGGGTTCGATTCTACCCATAACATTTTTGTTTTGTTAAAAATCGTGAGCTGACAATACAAATTATTTTTTTAATAAATGAAATATATCATCAAACCTATGATGCTCGGACTCTTCGAAATAGTAGGAGTACTCGTGTCGGATACGACACGACATGGATATGAGTGTGGGATATGTGTCGGATCCTCCAAGTTTCAATCGGACACTTCGTCGTTTTTGCTTCTTCTTCTTTCTTTTTCCCCCCCTTTTTTTTCCCTTTGCTTCTTTCTCATTTCCACTCTCTATAAACATAGCGTTGCCGCCGAGAGGGTAGAGAAAGGCGGCGACTCTAAGTTTTCCCTTCTTTTTCTTCTTCTTTCATTTTTCTTTCCATTTTCTTCTTTTTTCTTTCTTTCGTTCTATGTATCGATAGTTTAGGGTTTTGTTTGTATAAAATAAAAATGAGTTCCACTAAGTTCAAATTGCAATATCCAGTCCCTCATTTTCTATTTTATATAACATTTAGTAATTCTCATAATTGAAGACTAAGCTCCAAAATTCTATTTTATTCGTCTTAACCCTTTATTCAATACTAATTTCATTCTTTGTGAATAATTGATTTTGGTATATTCAAAATGACATCTTCAATTAGTAAAAAATTGAAGTTTGAAATGTGTACCCAAGTACCTGCATCTAAAATTTAGACTTTTTTTAGCCATGTCCCCGTATCCTACAGTTTAGAAAATAAAAGATCCGACACTTAAATAAGTACCCGTACCCGATACCCGTACCCGAGTCCGAGCATCATAGCATCAAACACATTTCAACACTTTTAATTCTCTTCAAATATGCCACCAAATAACATTTAATATCTAGAATAATAACGTCTAATTTCGACTATGGTTCTACGTGTGACGCCTCAAGAAGAGTTTTTAAGGTGGGAAATGCATAAAGTGCGGTCAGGAGTGGTTATGAAAGAAAGTGATATGATTTAATTAATTTAATGAATGGATTTAACTGATTAGGTACTTGTTACTTGGGATTTTGCAAACTTCATACATGCCGGGACTTGTAAGATTGTTATTTATTGTGTTGATCGTTATGTCGGGATGAATAAATTGTAAAAATAAAAAATTTACAAAAAGTGACAACCAGAGTTTACCCAAGAACAAATAATTGACCCGGACCCGGACCCGGACCCGGTCAATTCTCGATTCTTATTCCTGATTTATTTATTTTTGGAACCCGATTGAAGTCTCATGATCCGGTTCAAGAGGTTTGGTTCCGGTTAAAATGCCCATCCCTAGTTTTGCATGTCATTTTGATCTGTTAATGTCGAGTAGGATCCATAAGAAGTACTTAATTTGCATAAGAAAATTATATGCTTGGTGAGTAGGATTAGATTGTAGTAAGACAGTATTAAAATAAAAAAGCTAAAATATTTTAATTGTACTAAATATTCATATTGAGTACTATATACCAAACAAGCACTAGAATCATGTTTTATAAAGAGGATTGGATAGTAGTGGAGCGTATAAAAGAAGAAAATTAAGCTAAAATATTGTGTAGTACTGCGTACCAACCTTTTACCAAGTGTTTTCGTAAGGATTTCTTTGATCAAGTTCAATTGGGACATTAAACTTTAGTCAACACTCCTACAACTTGCTGATAGGAAAAGGGAAAAAAACAAAGCAATTCTTTCGTATTAAGAGTTTGAAAGTATTCTAGAGTAGATAACAAGTAGCGTTCCTTGGATAAATTTTACAGTTTCTATGAAACTTATGTTACTAATTTACTTGTAATCATGAAGTTTTTTTGTGTATTATTGGTGACTATTTCGTTTTCTGTTTCCTGATTGTTGTTCCACTCAATGACTTGTGTCTTTCCCTTGAGATACATTATTTGTGATTATTTAGGTTAGACGCACTGATGTTCTCTCAGCTTGGAGTGGCATTCGTCCATTGGCTATGGATCCCAAAGCGAAAAACACAGAGAGCATATCCAGAGATCATGTCGTGTGTGAAGATTTTCCTGGTCTGGTTACGATTACTGGTGGAAAGTGGACAACATATAGAAGGTAAACTTAATTTGGTATCACGATTTTTTTTTTAAAAATTGTTATCAAACTTTTTAATCCGTCAACATTTTTGGGTTCTTTTAAGTTATATAAGCTATGAATGAGATACTCATCTTTGATTGATTGGTAAAGCTTCCATTCCTAGGCACATGAGGCTAAGCTCAACAAAAAGCAAAAGCAACTCTTACCTTAGTGGCAAAATAAATCACTTATTTCTATGACCAATAAAAAATTTAATTATTTTAAAACTTGTTCACCTAAGCTTTTGAGCATAGCCAAACATGTTCATGTCAGACTTTTCAATTTGAGTAGTATGCTTACTAGAAACACTTTCAGCATGGCAGAGGATGCTGTTGACGCAGCTGTCAAGTCTGGAAAGTTGAGCCCAGCCAGTAAATGCTCGACGTACAACCTACAGCTTATAGGTGCTGATGGATGGGATCCTGCATCTTTCACAGTACTAGCTCAGCAATATGTGCGCATGAAGAAATCGTATGGTGGAAAGGTTGTTCCAGGTGTAATGGACACCGCTGCAGCGAAGCATTTATCGCATGCCTATGGTACTTTCGCTGAAAGAGTAGCTGCCATTGCTCAGGTCATTTCTTCCTCCACTGCTGTTTTTGTACTTTGCTGCTTTATTTCATTTATACTTTTCTACAATATTCTCTTTGATAGCGTCTTGAGTTGGGTAGTTCTAGTGCTTTTATTCCATATGCCTTTACACAAGTATCTAGCAGTGCGAGATTTTTATGACCCATCCTTCTCTTCTTTTCTCTTCATCATATTCCAAGTAGCAGTAGACCAAGTGCACGGTTGGTACCACTGCAATGGATAGAGTATTTCACAGGATTACAAACAAGATTTGAACTCCTTTTTTTTTTTAATCCTTCTAGTACTCTCCATTCCGACATAATAAACATGCTTCAAGTGCATGTTTGGTACACAATATTAGAAAGGACTCCTCAGTATACGGAACAATATTTTAACTTCTTTTCCTCCTTTGATACAATCTTGTGTTATCTTATCCTCTTTAATATACATGCCACAAGTATATTGGGCTGTTCAATTCTTAAATGTTTGACAACAGTGAAGCGCTTCCTACTTTTTCATAATTCTTTTAATAGTAACTCCCCCTCCCCCGTTGCACATAGATATGAGCATAGTTTGAGGTAATTTTCTAATTCGGAGATCTACCAATGATTTTCTGACAATATGTGGCATTTTTTTATTTTAGCTTAGGTGGTTTCTTGTAATGTTCCTTTCTTACATTGATTGGGTTATTAATGAACGAATCACATGGAATTTTCAGTCTTGGGCCATATTTCTCGGTTCACTTGATGGAAACATATCTCTGCTATTACTACTTTCATGTTTACTTAAGGTCATTAAATTATTATTTTTTTGGTGGGCAGAATGAAAATCTGGGCAAGCGACTTGCCCATGGATATCCTTTTCTAGAAGCTGAGGTTGCATACTGTGCTCGGAATGAGTACTGTGAATCTGCAGTGGATTTTATTGCCAGAAGGTCTCGACTTGCCTTTCTTGACACTGATGCAGCCGGGAGGGCAGTGCCTAGGATCATTCAGATACTTGCTGCCGAGCACAATTGGGACAAGTCTAGGCAGAATCAAGAATTACAGAAGGCTAAAGAATTCTTGGAAACCTTCAAGTCATCAAGAAATGCTCAATTTCATGACGGGAAACACAACTAGTATGGATGCTTGGTATTTACATTACATAATTGGTTGATTTAAAACCATGACACTTCTAACATTGCTTCTGTTTTTCATGTTCTAGGTTGATGATGTTGACAATAAAAAGGCTTAATTTTGCCTACAACTATGGAAGAATTCCATTACCGTTTCTTTTGGTCGAGAAAATTCTTTTCTTTCGTATATCTTTAAAGAATGCCTTTGAACAATAATTTTATGTATTATCCTGAGAGAGAAGCAGAATTGCTCCTCATACATAACCCTTCTCTCTCAAATTTACCTGAAAATAATGTATCTTTTCTACATTAGATTTCTGCCATCGTTGTACGAGGTGTACATCAAGGCCCGATGTGGTGTCAATAAACATCATATGTATAAGAGTTATTTGATTCTAATATAGGATTAATTTCAATTTTTACCAACAAAAAAATACTTATTTTTATGAAGTTTATGTACTTTTCAATAAAAATTAAGGTTAGCAAAACATGCATTTTTCTTTCATAAATTTTTTGCTTCTCCTATGAGTTTGAAGGAGAAGAATACGAAACTTGCGAGTCTTTGCAAAGGGGAAATTAGACCCATGACATCATTTCTCAATAAAGTTGTGGGAAATGTACATAATTATAAATGTCTTGAAATGAATTTTTGAAAATAAAAAATTTCTGAATTTTTTGCAAAAATCAGTTGATCGAATTTTGTAATGTTTGATTAAAAAATGAAAAATGTGACGTAACTTAATTTAACATGTAACACAGTCAATGTCACATACTAACCACAAAGTAACAATTACAAGGACATAATTTGTATGTTACAATTATATATTTAGTCGTAATTATACATTTTATTACTCACAAATTATCTATTAATCATATAATACCCAATTAATCCATCGCAATAACTCGTCATCTTAACCTACTTCACCCTATTCCACAACCGTCAACATCATCCAAGTCGTTGTCGCTACCTCAAATAAAAAAACCTCCACCACTACTACATTCACATCAAATTCACAACGACCACTGCTACAACTTCCTCCACCTCCAAACCACAGTTAAATCATCGTTACCATGACAAATCACCATTACAATAAAACCATTGACAAATCACCGCTACAAATCCACAGTCAATCACCGTTACAATAAAACCATCAACGTAGAAGCACAAACGTAGCATGATTAGAAGTAGATTCTGATCTAATTTATGAAGATGCATGGCTAGAGTAGTAACAGAATGGGGGTGATGACATCATTGGTGTAGGTCCGAAACGGTGGGTCCCATCAATGACAATCGGTTAAAGGTTTTTGGTTTGCAGATTCCAGAAGCTTTTTTTTTTTTTTTTTTTTTTAAATTTTGGAAGCCTGCATGGTCTTATGAGAACAATCGAAGATGATGTGTTTTGGAGGTGATTCCCTCGATGGTTGGTGGTGGGACGTGGTGGCTAGCGATAGCGTTCGTGGGGGTAAAAATTAGGGTTAGGGTTAGGGGAAGAAAAGGGGGATGGTAAAGGGTGTAGAAGGAGTTGGGGTGGGAATTGACACCTGATTTTGAAAGAACAATCATTTGACTTGATTATTGACATAGAAAATTAAAATACATGTGTGTAATCTTTCCAAAAGTAAGAGCATGCACTATTTTTTAAACATTAGTATAAATACCCTATATTTTAACCTATTATTACTCTTGTTATTTCCCATTTTATTTACTTTTGAGTCTAATCGTGAAACGGAAAAGAACCAAAAGAAATCCCAACATTTGAAATTATGAACCCTAAAAGTTCTTGCAAACAAGAACTTGCCTGTAGCCGAGGCTACTACAATCACCGTCATCATTGCTATGTGTTAATAATTTTTTTTGTTCTCTTTCAATTCTTTGAATTCTTGACTGTCATTGTAGTCGCATCATATTGTGTTGTTATCATTACTACACCGCTTTCCTGCCACCATCGTCACCTCTTTTCAAATCTAGATCCATGTTCATCCATTGAAAAGGTTGTGCCTATGCATTCAGTCTTTGTAATTATTTTTGTCGCTACAAATTGAAATTTTTATTGTATAATTGTAGCACAAGTCGGGTTTGATATCACTTTTCTTATTACCGCATATATGTTAGTGGTAGCATTTGAATGTTGTTGCTGTCATTCTGGATGTGGAAATAAATATTACAGATGTGCTGTACGTATATCACAAATTATAGATTTGTTTACCGATGAATGATGTATTGAAATCTGATTGGATCAAAATCTCATCAATCAAATAATTTTTAAAAAAATTCCTCTCTTTCTTTTTGACATCTCATCAATTTGTAAAAAAAATATATAAATGATAATGTACAACGAGCATTTTTTTTAACATTAACTAGATTGTGATTGCTACAAAACGAACATTCTAGCATGTATCGAAGCACATGCTAACTTCCAAGTTTTGATCAAAATTTGAATCACACGCACCAGAACGCAACATGATCAATATTAAATATATTTTACTTAATTATAATTATTCAATATATAATGAATAAAATAATTTACCTAGATTGAATGAGCAGCTTGCTTACGATAACAGAAGGAAGAAAGAAAAATGAAACCTTCAATCCAATAATTAAAAAAATTAATAATACCTTGAGAATTCTAGAAAAATACCGAGAAAAAAAAATAAAAATTAATGGTGGTCTTGGATTCCTTGATCATGGTGGTTGCACTAATGGTGGTACATCGCAAATGATATATCGCCTCCATGTTGTTGCTGGTGGTGGGTGTCTGGATGGCGTCCGTAATGATAGTAGTGTAACGCGCAATATGTTAGAAAAGTAACACAATTTTTTTTTATTTTTTTTTTGTGATAAAAACAATTAACACCGTTTTTGTAATTCTTTAATTTTATTATTTCTTACATGTCTAATAGGTTTTTATAAAACTTTTAGGGAATTGTATTCAATTGAGATTTTTAAAGATTTTTGAAAATTTAAAAATTTAGGGATATTTAATGTAGACTCTTTAGAAGTATTGGTGTATTCAATCGAGACCTCTATAGATTTTTATTTTTTAAAAATCACAACGTATTCAATTAAAATTTTTTGAAAGTCTTTATAAGTTTTGGGATATTTAATGTAACACCCTGAATTTTAATTATATTTTCATATGGGCTGAATTTAATGTTTGCCATTTAGCCAATAAAATAGCACATGTCCAGCCTTATTGTCATACTAAAGTCCAAAAGTTGAAGTGATAAACGCGACCTACTTATTTTCATAAATGATTTATTTTGCTCATGTATACTTTTTAGAATTTATCGCAAGTTGTTTGGGTGGAATATTTAAGTATTTTAGAAGTTGATAAAAATATATTGATATTATACTCATTTTGTAGCTCGTATTAAATAACGTGAATTAGCTCAAGAAGAAATAATTTTAGATTAGTTATATATGAGTTATTTCAATAGAAATAAATGTATTCTAAATCATATATATATAATAATAATAATAATAATAAAGTGTAACATCATTTGGCATGTTCTTTTTCTTGAAATTGAAAACATAAATTATTCATTAATTCGAAAAACTGAAGCCGCGGCCTTTATGTTTTTTTTGCAGACTTTATCTCAACCTTTAATTTGTGCCACCACGAATTCCAAACCTTTGAGAAATTCGCAACTGCAATCCAAAATGACGGAATCCGTCAGTTAACCTCAAAAATTTTAAAAAAAAATGCAAATTTTGACCAATTTAAACAGGGACATTTTCGTCCAATTTTATTTACCCCTTTTAAAAATCATTTGGTCAATTATAATATCACTCCCTCTCCATTCTCTCTCATGCTACAAAGCAGAACAATTACCTTCTACAATGTCGATTGAAAATAGCCAACAATATGATGAAATTACAGAAGTTATTGTATGTCACATATGAGGCCCTTTTCCCGGACCTCTAAATGGTAAGTTTTAATTTTTTTCAAAAGTTTTTGTTATAGACATGTTTGCATAGTAGTGGGTTGCGACGTGTGATGACGTAGTACATATTTACATCATTTTAAGCATGTTATTGAGTTGGAATGACATAAATTTATTGGTGCTGCTTTTGCATTCCTTTTATTCAACTAGGGTTTGGTGTTAATGACAGTTTGTTGTTTTTTTTTATCTAGAGGAAAAGTCAAGTTATTTCACCATAAAGTTACATTACGGCGGTGTATTACTCTTAAAGATGCGAAATTTTGTATATGAGCATGTGAAGATAGCATATTTAAACTACGTACGCCCTAATTGGTTTAATAGATTTCTCCTAGACAATGCTATGAATATGCTAGACGTTTTTTAGAAAATGAGGTATTTGTATAAGATTGAAAATAAGAGATTGAGGGAGGCATCATTCTGGTTAGTGAAAGATGCAGATTTTATGAATGTAGTTAGGTTGAGATGTGGGTGTGCCCATAGTTGAAGTTTTGGAATTGTCATGGGAGGACAAAATAGGGCATGATATTGTAGTGGTTGATGTTAACACTAGTGAGGTGTTGGAAAAGGTAGAAGAAAAGAGAAAGTAGATGCTGAGAAACAATTTGAGCGTAATGTATGCTATGCAGTGGATATTTATGAAGATTTTTTGGAGGAGGATGACTTGTATGTTGTGGATGAGGCTGAGGGTAATGGTGCATCTAATGAAATAGAAATGGATGCAGGAAGTTCAGTTGATGTTCCTACAGGTGAATTGAGTGACTTACATGCAGATGAAGATCACGTATCTGCAGGTGATGATAATATGGATGATCAACCTATAGGTGAAGAAACGGTGGTGGACCTGCATGACTATAATGAGGCACCCTCTATAGATCACAATGAAGATGCACTTGCACCCCTTGCAGATCACAATGAAAAGGCACTTGCACCCCCTACACCACCTGCTAAGAAACTCATTTTTTCCTGTACCTCATGCAGATGCATCACCCATTGATACATCACTTGTAGATGAACCCCTTCTTCTGCATCTCTTGCAAATGCATCCCCTGCATAGCATCACCTGTAGATACATCCCTTCTCTTGCACCCCATGCAGATGTACCAACTGATGGTTGATGAAAATGTGGACCACACAAACAGTAGAGAATGAACTAGGGAATTTGAATTTAAGAAAGGCTTAATGGAGGAGTTCAGTGATCCAGATTATGAAAATGAGGAAGATGTGTCTGTAGATGATGATGACGAAGATACGTTCTTCA
The DNA here is from genome assembly GCA_019395295.1 of Osmanthus fragrans. Classification (NCBI taxonomy): domain Eukaryota; kingdom Viridiplantae; phylum Streptophyta; class Magnoliopsida; order Lamiales; family Oleaceae; genus Osmanthus; species Osmanthus fragrans. The sequence continues at coordinate 9,422,066 of CM033344.1, read as the reverse complement.
GGTTGTTCGAGGGTTTTGAAATTGATGATGGAAATCGGGCAGAACATGAAGGTGCAGAAGGGCATGTAGACAGTGACGGAACAAATTATGACGACTGAAATGATCTTAGAAGCATTCCAAATGATACTGAAGAAATTGGTGGGTTTTCGAGAGCCAGGAATGAGCCTTAGTTTTATCCTGTTATAGACATGCAAGATCCAAAATTCCAAATATATACGATGAAGATAATTTGGGTTTGTTGTATGTTTTCAGTTTCTATCTTTTGTAATCAAAATTATATTGACTGATGAGCCTTGGTTTGTTGTATGTTTCCTGCAGGCATGAAGTTTAACAACATAAAGATATTGAGGGGTGCAGTCGTACAATATTCGATTAAGACTGCAAGGCAGGTCATGTATGTAAAGAATGAAGGAACAAAACTAAGAGTCAAATGTCAAGAGAACTGTCCCTGGGAGTTGTATGCCTATCAGCAACTAGATAAAAGTTTTAGGATTAGCATATTTAGAGATGAACATACATGCACAATGGTTTGGCAAAATAAGAGTGCACGCTGGTTACTTGGCAAAAAAATATATAACGAAGTTCAGATCTGATTCAAAAATGTCGATGAATAGTTTTATAGGAACACTGAAAGAAGATTGTATGTATGAGATTTCTAAACATCAATTTTATAGGACAAGAATTAAATGTGCAGAAATTGTTAATGAAATTGTGGCTGAATAGTACAAGATCCAGTAGGACTATGATGAGGAGTTGAAAAGAACTAATCCTGATAGTACAGTCAAAATTGAAGGGCATGATATAAATTCAAAAGACTATATATGTTTGGGGCTTGCAAAGAAGGCTTTAGAGCTGGGTATAGGAATACGATTGGTTCGGATGTATGTTTCCTAAGGAGTGTACAAGGTGGACAATTGTTGAATGCAGTTGGTATTGATGCAGATGACTATATGTGTTCCTGTAGCTTGGGCCGTGGTGGATGCGGAGAACTAAACAATTAGGAATGATTCTTAGATCATTTGACAATTGATATTGTGATGTATAATGCGAAGGCTTAGACCTTCATTTATGACAAACAGAAGGACTTGGTGGAATCCATAAATTTGTTATGTGGGGGTGCGAGCATATGTGTTGCGCAAGACATTTATACAATAATTTCACCTTAGTGCATAAGTGTCTGACTCCGAAGAGCATGTCCAAGGCAACAACAGTGGAGTGGAAAAATGCAATGAATGAGATGAAAGATATGAATGAAGCAGAGTATAAATGGTTCGCTAAAAAACCAGCATCCTAGTGGAGCAGATCACATTTTCAGGATTATTCAAAGTGCAACATCCTACTAAATAACTTGTGTGAGCTATTCAACTCTTCCATATTGATTACAAGATAAAATCTAATTATCTCAATGCTGGAAAAGATAAGACATCAACAAATGTTGATGATGAATGCCAAAATGGAAGTTGCACGATGATGGGATCATGCTTTTGGTCCGAGAGTTGTGTATTGTTGAGAAAGCAAAGGCAGATACAAGGTTTATGAAGGCTGACTATGCTGGAAGTGAAAAGTTTGAGCTGAGCAATAGGGATGAAATGAGATGGAGTGTGGAATTGATGAAATGTGAGTGCATGTAGAAAATGGCAACTTACCGGAATACCTTGTGTGCATGCAATATCTAGTATGTTATCGAGAAACATTGTCATATATGAGTATATAGATGACTGCTACCACAAAGAAGCTTATTTGAGGTCTTATAGCCCAATCATCCAACCAATGTCAACCGAGTTGTGGCCAGAGCTAGGAAAACATCATTTGAATCCATCTATAAGGAAGAAATAGGTAGGTAGACCAAAGAAGTTGAGAAAAAAGTCGCAACCAAAACTACCCGCAGTACCAAAATGGCAAGAACTGGAATGAAGATGACATGTAAAAGATGTGGTGAGACATGTCATAATAAGAGAACATGTTCTGAAGCAAATACACAGCAGGATACACAGAAAACATAATCACAAGGCAAGGGAAAGAAAAAGAGCTCTACATAGTAAGATACAACGCCAACTTCATCACAAGGCAAGGATAAGAGAAAGACTTCCACTCCCACCGAGCCACATGCAAAAAAGAAGAAAAATAGACAAAATAGAACATAGTTTTTGTATGAAGGTCATTTTGAACAAACTTTTTGTATGATTCAGTCTTTTTTTTTTGTGATTGCTTTTGGTAGAACAACATTTGAATTGCTTTTGTATGATGAACAACGAATTATGATGAAAAATATGAATATTCTAATGAAAAAATTGTTGTTGGTGTATTCAATCAGTGACTGTTGTTGGATTATTGTGTTCTGGGTGCTTTGGAAGTGAAACAGGTTTAGAATAGGTACCTAAGCAGTCATACATATATTCTAACTCAATTGAAAGGATTGAGACATAAGCTTCAACCCTTTAAAAGGTTTGGGACCTATTCTGCAACTTATTGAAAAAGTTTAGGACTTAATTTGCATTCAAGTACAAATGTTTAGGACCTACGATGTGACATAGTAAAAGGTTTGGGTCCTTATCTACGACAAAAGGCAAAGATTTGAAACTTGCAATGCATGATCTACAACAGGTTTTCGCACAAATTTTTCCCTTCGTTTTGAGGCATTTGCTCACAGATGGAAGGGGAACTGTGAGAAATGAAGATTAGGACAACACTGTTGAATGATAACATATCTCATTTAATGGAAAATAAGTTACAAGACCATTGACAACATTCGATTTCTAACTTATAAACCACGTTCCAAAACACAAACACAACATCTGAGCTCAAATCTAACACAAATCTATGCACAGACCCATTTCACAAAAACTCCACATACAAATCCTAAAATCCAAGTCTTCTATGAACCATGAATTATTGCACGTAAGGTGTATAGTTCAGCTTTCATCTCTCTTCTAACACATAGAAATCCAAGATTATCTTCCTCGATCTGTCGCACATTGGAGGGTCGTACCAATCAAAGAAGTTACATCCACTGACATCCGGACGCCATGGACAAGTGAGAAATCTTCTTCCTAGGTTCAAGTTCGTCCGTGAGATCTTCATCTTCACAGGGTCACCACATCTATAGACATTGCTCTTCATATTCATGCTAAAAATAAATAAGTTGAGATAAATGGAAGAGGGAGAAGAATATATAAGATCTGAAAAAGGAGGGAAATGAAAAGTAAATAGTACAGGGAAAAGGGAAAATAGAATTAGATGAAAATGACCTCGTTTAAATTGGTCAAAATTTGCATTTTTTTTTTCATTTTTGAGGTCAACTAACAGATTCCGTCATTTTAGACCGCAACTGCGAATTTCTCAAATGTTTGGGACCATAGCTGCAAATTTCCCTTTATTAATTCATATAATCAATTCATTTAATTGGCATTTTCAAATTTCACCATCAACCGTAATTGACTGATTGAAATAAATAATAAATTAATTAACCTATTCAATTTCAACGTAACGTTTGACTTTTTTTTTTTTTGGTGAGCATACAAGTGGATGCTCTATATATAACATATGAGAAATTTTTTTTCCTTTATACATACATTTTCACACGTTAACACACACATTAAAAATAAGTATCATTTTAACAGCCACATTCACAAATATTACAAGTTGGATACTCATTTTCTTACAAACATTCTGCCCAATTTTAGTTATCGTCTTGAGGAATAATTTTAGAATTTTTGATATCAATTGAGGTAAAAATACATAATGCAAAGTGGTAAATTCTTATTTCTTAATGTTTATATCAATTTTCTCATGAAATACTATAAGGCCTTAGGGTTAATTTCTATGTTAAATTCTACGGAATGAACCGTTTGGTCAAATATGTAAATCCTACGGGAAATAAGAATTCTTAAAAAATTCCTTGAATTATTGGATATCGCGATCAGTTTGCTCTAAATTTAAGAAAAGTTGGTATACTATTTCATTTTATATTTACATCATATTAATAAGAATATGCACATATTTCTTGCTGAGTGTTTTTAAAATGCTAACTCTTAGAATAACATTGCAGATTAGAACGGATCGAGTGGACGCATGACAGATTGATCGAGTGATGCTTATGGAGTCGTTAAGTAAAAAGTTTAGAAATAATTATTATCAAATTTTTATTTTTAGAACATCTTTATGTTTAATTATGTACACTTATTTTTTTAGTATTTTCTTGTTGTATTCGAGCTTTGAACATTCTATGTTAAATTTGAATTTCTATTTAAAATTTGTAGTGAGAGAGAGAGAGAGAGAGATGATCTAATGAGCACCGGGGTGCTCGTTAGACCATTTCTATATGTGTGTTAATGGTAGGTCTCATGAATTTAATGATTCACTAATTAATTGTTATGCCATGTCATCAGTATTTAACATAAGTAAAGTACGAGTGCTCTTTTAAAAATATTTTTTATTATATGGAAAGGTGAAACGGAATTACAGCAATTACTACCTCGTATGTCAGAATTTCACACTGTTGTTCTAGAACCACGTAAATTTTATTTTCAATAAAAGTCTTCAATAAGCCTTTTGAATTCTACAAAAGTATAAAAAAGTTTTAAAATAAAAGCCTTTAGAAATTCAAAAGACTTCCAATAATTTTATATAAATCTATAAAAAGTCCACAAAATTCTTAAAAGTCATTACTTAAAAAAAGTTTATAAAAGTTTTCAAAAGTTTCAATTGAATGTACTCCCATATTTGATTCAAATGTGAATACATGGATAATTCACTCTATCTTTCTCTCTGTCACCTATCAACTCATAGAGAATGCTTTTTGTATAAAGATGAGTTACAAAAGCAAGGTGACAAAGTGTGTTGGCAAAATTCAGGCTGTTGATTTCAATTGATTTAAAAATATTTAAAATTTTGTTTTTGAAATGATTGGTGTAGATTTGATTTTGTAACTCAACTTTGTACACTTCCTTTGTAAGTGTAGTATAACTCTCAATTTACTCATCTATTCACCAATAAAAAAAATAGACAAATTCAATATTTCTTAGATTGAAAACTAAACCAATCAAATAAATTTGATTAATAATTTTCATACAAATAAGTTCTAAACAATTTAATTGTCTAAAATTATTTTATTTTCTTGCAAATTTTATACTCGCAATTAAATGCACCAAAAATATAAAAAATGGAAATTGAAAGTTCCTATGCGTGCGTTTGATTACCAATATTTTTCATGAAAAATGTTATTTTTTTGCTCAAATTCCTACTTTTATATTGTTTTATTGATATTTTTTCATGGAAAAATATTTTTTTATTTTTAATTATGTGACTATTTTTTTCGAAAGTAAGAAAAATATTTTCTTTGGAGAAGTATGTTTATCAATAACAAAAAAAAATGGATAAATATAATATTTTTTAAACTAAAAATTAAATCAATTACACACATTTACTTTGCAAATTCTATATGAATAATTTTTAAATAATTTAATTATTTAAAATTTATTTTCATTCTAAAAAATTTCATGCTCTTAAACTTTTACTTTATCAAGACAAACAGTAAGAGAGAGAAATTAACGTGTTAGCATCCAGCCCCGTCCACTATTCCACAATTTTACACTTCACTCTCATTATCTCCAACACTGCCGGGATCACCACCGCAGATGGCGGCGGCTACCTATGCTTTCACCACCCTCCGCCTTTCCAGGCCCACTTTCCTGTCCCACACCATCCACCGCCCCCTCCGCACCCTCATTACCTGCTCTTCTTCATCCACCACCACAGAATTTAACATCAAATTTGCCCCGCCCCCGCCCAAACCCAAACTCAAATCGGAATCCAAATTACGACAAACCCTCGCTCCGAACTCGGAATCTCCTGAATCAGTGAGTTCAGAACTCGGAGACCAGCTATTCATCCCATGGATTGTCCGCGACGAGAAAGGGAACCTCACTCTCCAAACCACGCCCCCCGCGCGCCTCATTCAGGCCATGGCCCATGCGAATACTCAGAAAAAGAAGAAAACAGATAATAGCAATATCAATAACAAAGCCAAGCAGCCAGCTTCGACGGCTGAACCGAGGTACTCCAAGGCGGCTCGAAGATTCTATAATGAGAATTTCAGGGAGCAGCCACAGCGGCTAGCGAAGGTCCTTGCAGCTTCCGGAGGTAAAATAACTTCCATTGTCGCATCAGGGTATTTTGCATTATTCTATTTCAGATGTTTGTAGGTTGTTAGGCCATCTGCACCAAAATAATTTGAGGTAAGTTTTGCACCAAATTACTAAAAATCATCTCCAATCCATTACACCAAAACTTACACGGAATGAACAATTTATTTGAAAAATTATTTTACAGCTACATAAATTAAGAAATGAATAATTACGTTAAATTAGTGAAAATATTAAATTCATTTGAAAATTTGAAAAATATAGTAAAATTAATAGAAATGCCATAAATAAAAAAAATATTAAATCATGTCATTAAAATTTAGTGCAATGCATTTCGAATCCCCATATCATGATATTACGAAGTTGAAATAGTGTTGCAATTTAATTCTTGAAATTCGTAAATTCATTCCACGGATGATCTATTAATACATTTTGAAGTGCAATGTGAGCCTATTCATCCTTGATTTCGTGTTAACTTTAAATACTCGTCTTTGTTACTCTTCCAATTTTTTTAGTATTCTTATTTTAATTAATTTCTTAAGTATTATTGATTACATTATTAAAATTTATTACAAATGATCAAAATAATAATAATAATAATTTATTGTAATAAAAAATGTATAACAAAAATGGACACAAATACCCTTAACCAATTTGTTTACACAGTGAAAGTGAAGGGTAAAATTGTACTAAATCATTTTTGGTGCAAAATGTGGTGCACATTGGAGTTACTTTGCACCAAAATTTGTTGCAAAATGGTGTTTTGGTGCACACATTGGTCTAAAGTTTTTGTAGTATCATAGGATTTTTTTGGCAGAGATATTATCATGCTGCAAGCATGGTGTTTGCATGTTTAGATAAGCTTAAAAAGTTTGCTTATATAAGTACCATTGAAATAAATAATTTTTCTTTGGTGAAAGTTCAATATAAAAGTTACTTATTTTGAAAGCGAGGCAAGAGTTGCTTTCAATACAAGTAATTTTGTCTACTTTTACTACTTTTTGGGTGTAGCCAAACATTATCCTAACAGTTTGTCAACATTGCTCGTGTAGTACTTCACTAGTTCTAATACATTTATTACTAAGGTAACATTTCTACTTATGCTGATTGACCTATTAAAATTTCAGTAGTAGAGGGAATATTACATCTTAAGAAATGAATAAAGTATCTAGGATAGTGCTAATGTGGGAATTTTTTGGTTGATAGTTGAAAATGCATGCTTGATGAAAAGCTCATTGAATTTAATCCTTTGATTTTTCAATACTCTTACCTCACTAAAGAAGTGGCTTACAGAGTACTGCATACAAGGAAACTGCAGTGAACAACTCCTAAAAAGTAATTAATGTGAAAATTCATTTCTAGAACATTGCAATTTAAATATAGTCAGGGAAAATATACACAATGCACCGAGATGCTGATAATCAGACCATTTCATATACCTTCATATGTGTAAACTTTTATGGGAGAGTACTTGTGTGACTTCTGCTAGAGTTTTGGCATCATCAGATTGAAGTTTTGGTGATACTTATGAATGATTTCTGACTTCATGATCTGTGTCACAGTAGTACGAATGTATGACAGAATGTAGTGAGGGTCGTCATCCTGGGGTATCATTTATATAGCGATATACTTGCATTGTGCCTTCAAGATGAAAATTCCCTGGATATGTTGTCAACCAACTGTCAACTCATTTGACACCGGAGAGAAGTGACAGTGTCATGTGATACTTATTTGGAGGAAGCTACAATGTCTAAGATCGACATCTTAACTAATCATGGGTTTGAGGTTAAATCACACATCAATATATGCTTTAAAGATGTAGATAATTTCTTAGGTCTAAAAAATATCTACAGTACTGTGAAGAAAACAATTGTGTTACATTTTTACACGCGCTTGCACACACTTCAATTATGCATTACATGTATGCATGATGTGGTTATTTTTCACAGTGGCATCAAGGAGAAGTAGTGAAGAGCTGATTTTTCAAGGCAAGGTCACTGTCAATGGCTCTGTCTGCAATGCGCCCCAGGTCCTTACTGCCATTGATTAGTAATATATTTGATGAAATATTTATATCTATCCGAGCAAGCTATGGATAACTTTATTATACACCACATAACTTGTACAGTTTCTGATTGTTAAGATCATTGTATATGCGTTAACAAGGTCTTTGTTGTTTTTGATGATTGAGCAGACCAGAGTTGATCCAGCCCAGGATGTGATATACGTTAATGGAAGCCGACTAGCCAAGAAACTTCCTCCGAAGGTTTATCTTGCTTTGAACAAGCCAAAAGGGTTTGTCATCTTCATTATCTTGTTAGTTTTGCACTGGATCATAGCCTTGATTATATGTGGCGGACTTGATGTGAAAACGTAAATTATTGCAGTTACATATGCTCAGCAGGAGAAAAGGAGACTAAGTCAGTAATATCTCTATTTGATGAATTTATGAAAAGTTGGGTATGGTGGACTGTCCTGCTCCACTTTTTATTTTTGGGGAGGCTTGCATTTTCTTGTGCAACTATATTTCTTGAAACCTTATAATTTCTTATACATTTTTTTAGAATAAACGGAATCCTGGAGTTCCAAAGCCACGACTCTTTACAGTTGGTCGCCTTGATGTTGCCACAACTGGGTTGATCATTGTTACAAATGATGGTATATATATCTCTGGTGTTTGTAATGGATGGATACTACTAATTAAGTTTGCTTTGATGAAGAAATCCATGCATATTTATCTGTTTGTATGCTGTTACAGGGGAATTCGCACATAAGCTTTCACATCCTTCATCCAATTTATCAAAAGAGTAAGGATCCACTTTTCCATTCTCTTCTTTTTTCTGTATGTTTTTCGTCTTTTCTCAAACATGGACTGAAAATTCACGTACTGTGTAGTAATTTTTTTTTTTGGGGCAATTACTTAGAAATACATTTTGTGAATGATATTTCAAAATTCCTTTGTCATAGCTAATGATTTGTTAATAGTTACTGCTTTTAATTTACTTGCTGAACTAATAATACTAGCTTGCTGCAATAACCAGACTTGTACTTCACTAGTTTAATTGACTTAACACTTGCTTATATAAATCTTGTACGGCGACATCCATACATTAATGATTTATTGTTATGGCTTAAGAATTAGTGTGGTTGAATGATGTCTTGCTGACCCATGTTCTGGTGTTTGACACTTTCGAATTTGTGGCTAGCAGGTATATTGCAACTATTGATGGTGCTGTCAATAAGCGGCACTTACTTGCCCTCAGTGAGGGAACAGTCATAGATGGCGTCCATTGCACCCCTGATGTAGTGGAGCTACTACCACAGCAGCCAGATATTTCGAGACCTAGACTCAGGATTGTGGTATTATTCTATTCCCAATTACTCCATTTTTTTCATTTTTCCTTTTTCTTGGGGTGGAATCTGCAGCCAGCGTCCCAAAGATTATTTTGTGATGATTTGGTCCTAAAGACTTCCCAGCTGGAGTTTATTCAGCCGCTTGAGTAGCATTCCAGGAAAAGAAAGTCAGATCGGATGTCCAAGATGACGCATAAGACCAAAATAACTAAACAAGCATAATTGACTTCCAGGAATGCTGAGTTGGCCAACACTCGATGGCCGTTTGTGTTCCTCGTGCTAACTCCTTGATTTCTTTTTGACTAAGAATTGTTTTTCCCGTTTGTTGCATGTGATTGGAACATTAGGCGTTGTGTCTCGTCTAAAACGGATTCGACTTCCATTAAAGCTTGAGCAAAAAAACTTCTAGGAATATTGAGTAGAAATGGCAGGCATTGAGAATTTATGTCCTGGTAAATGGCATTATATATAACCAGTAAGGATAATGCTAGTGGTACACAATTTTTTGTACACAAGGATGTCCACACCTTCACATGAGGGTGTGGCCCACTTGAATAAAATATTTTTTATGTACTAGAAGGGTATCCCTTTCATATATGCTGGCAGCTGAACTTGTCTATCTATCTATTCCAGCTCTTGTAGTTCATGTTCAATACCTATTTCTCAAAATTCCAAGCATATGCAAGTTTAGACTAATACATTCCATGCACATGATTGGAAAAAAGAAAAATTAAACTGTAGTTGCTTAATTGGTGCAGGTTCATCAGGGAAGAAACCATGAAGTGCGGGAACTTATTAAAAATGCTGGACTTCAGGTATTATGAGGTTTTCAGCTTGCTTTTGCCATATGATGTTTCATATGTGCTTGATTATGTGGGTGTAGCTCAGTCATTTGGTTGTCATTCTTATTTACCTTGTTTTTGTTCACTGAATTTTGTGTATTTACTGATGTCTAATTTCTTTTCTGAAAAGTGAATTATATTATAGTGTAAGGTAAAACTTCTTTGTCCTTGTTTCAGATTCATGCATTAAAGCGAGTACGAATTGCTGGTTTTAGGCTTCCATCTGATCTTGCGTAAGTTTTATATGTGTTAATTTTAAATTCAACACTAAAAAATACTACTCCTTTTTATTTTTTAAAAAAAAATCTATATTTGGCAGCATCGTTTAATGTCACGGAATATTACCACACATTCCATTTCAGCTTCTAATTTACATACAACCCTATTTGTGGATTTCACATGGTAAACTGCACCATGGTTCAAGAAAATTTCAATTCTAAAAATAGTAATATCATTTCTAAAAGCAGTTTATACCTGTGTTTCTGCAATAGTCTCATTCGGATGATGCCTTCTATTGTTTCTTGTCTCGTCTTTCACAGGCTTGGGAAGCATGTTGACTTAAGCCCATCTAATCTCAGGGCACTTGGTTATAAGAGCTAAGGAACTCGGTAACAAATAGATGTTGGAGAAATTTCTGAGGTCACACGTACAACTCAGGGACAGTCGATTATTTTGGCAAATATATGTTTTTAGGTAGGAGTAGCATATGGTTCATCTAAACCATGAATTCTGGATTTGATGGGTTTCAAATTCTTTCAAAATTATATATTGGTGGAGCCAATGTCCAGTGGGTTTCTGAGTAGAGTTTTTGACCTCCCAAATTTTACCAGACGTACTTCCCTACATGTACCATAAGGGTTTCTTGTAGATAATAGGAGCGTCTCACAAGTTGATGGAGCAACGAGGAGGAAAACTTGAAACTATAAAGTTTGAGGTTACGGAAAGTATTTGCAATCCATGAACTTGTATAGCTGAAGTTCTACATTTTAGGCTCCTGTTTTTCATGTAGTTCATAGCAATCCGACCAAAAATTATATTATTTGTTTGTTGCTGATAGTAAGATTGGGACGGATATGATAGAACAGTACAATGAATAAGGTTTTACTTCTTTTTTCACTTCATACTGTTTATTACTTATTCAGTTTTCACCTTATTGAAGATGCCCTTGGTGCTTTTAACGTTTGTGATGATCCATTTGAATTTGAGTATTTTCATCAAGAAAAACAAACATTCTTGCACAAATATTTCTTGGGAACTCATTGTGTTTACAATCATGCTACATGTATATTTTCTTTTACATTAGTTTTGACATTGTGTCACGTGGCGGCTCATGATTGAACAAAAAAAAAAAAAAAATAACTTTCCAGTCTAATACTTTTTAAATTCTCACGCAATGTACACTAAGATGTAACCAATGGAATTTACACTTGGCATAATTCATATGTTTATATCTTTGTTTAATTTGAATAAGAAGGCTTTGCACACTGAGTTTAATACGACATTGACAACTTTAATTATTTTTAACTTTGACAGATAGAAATTTATTTATTTTAGAATTAATCATAGTCAATAAAAGTTGAAGTTGCACGAAAAAAGTAAAATAAAATCTTTAGATATTTTATTTATATGTTTTTTAATAAAAATAAAATGGGTCTACGCCAAATGTAAGCTAATAGAAACTAGAAAGTTGGGCTTTTATTTTCACACTCTTGGGTGGATGTCACATTGGGCGTGGAATTGGACTGTTAAATACTTGACGACGTCTACCTAACCCGACTTACCGACCCGTTTTCTGAATAAGCCCGCCCGACCCAGAAAGTTTCCTGGCAATCCAAACAGTCCCTTAATTCCCCACCGTTCTCCTTAGTATACCTTCCAACTCGCAGGAAACCTAAAATTTTCTGCAAAGTGAAGCCCTCTCAGTAAAACACTCAAATGGATTCATCAAATCAAACCCCTCATTCTCATGTTACTAACGAGTCCAGCAATCCCGTAAAATTAACCGTTCATTTACCTTCATCAGACACTAATTTCGATTCCATTTCCAACACAAACCACCCTCATTTGAATCCCAATTTAGTCCAAAATGACTTTCTTTCACAACCAATACCCAGAAAAAGAAGGCGCGGAAATCCCCGTACTCTGACGACGTCTACATTCCAGGTACACAAATTGACCTCTTTGTCAAATACTAGTAGCATTGGGAACTCGTTAAATTTAAATTCAACCCAAATTAACAAAACCAAGGTGGGAAATTTGTATATAATTCATTTCAAATGAACCCTAGCCCGAGTTCAATTTCTAGTAACTTGGTCAAGAAAACTGTAAATGTCGTGTCAGATGGGATAATTGTGATTAATGATAAAGCCAAAGAGGAGGCCTCAGTAGCCTTGACCGCAGGGTTTCCAGGTGATTCACTTATTGGCGAAGAAGTAGATGCTGAGGTGGTTAAAGACGTGGGCGGAATAGAGCAGGTTAATTATATATTGATTAGGAATCATATAATTTCTAGGTGGCGTGATAACGTGTCCAAATGGCTGACTAAGGATATGTTTGTTGATTGTATTCCAAATCATTGTTGGGTACTTTTGGATTCTGCATATGATTTCTTGGTTTTGCATGGGTATATTAATTTTGGGGTGGCACCTGCAATAAAGGAGAGAATTCCATTGAAACCAAGTAAGCCAAGTGTGATTGTGATAGGGGCCGGGCTTGCCGGATTGGCTGCTGCAAGGCAGTTGATGACTTTTGGTTTTAAGGTGACCGTTTTGGAAGGGAGGAAGCGTGCAGGTGGCAGGGTTTACTCAAAGAAGTTGGAGGGTAAGAATATGATGGCTGCTGCGGACTTGGGCGGGAGTGTGTTAACAAGTACATTGGGAAATCCACTTGGGATTTTGGCACGGCAGTTGTCATATACACTTCATAAAGTGAGGGTCAAGTGTCCGCTTTACAGAGTGGACGGAAAACCAGTGGACCCTATTTTGGATGACAAAATGGAGAAAGCTCATAATCAACTTTTGGAAAAGGTAAGCATGCTGAGGAAGTCGATGGGAGACGTTTCACAGGATGTTTCTCTTGGGGCTGCATTGGAGTCATTTTGGCAGGTCAGTGGGGATGCAGCTAGTGAAGAAGAGATGAAATTGTTCCATTGGCATCTTGCAAACTTGGAATATGCAAATGCAGGTTTGATTTCGAAAATATCACTTGCATTTTGGGATCAAGACGATCAGTATGATATAGGAGGGGATCACTGCTTTCTCACTGGAGGAAATGGAAGACTGGTTGAAGCATTGGTGGAGAATGTTCCAATTCTTTATGAGAAAACTGTGCAAGCTATTAATTATGGCAGTGATGGAGTGCAGGTTTTTTTTCGGGAATCAGGTTTACGAGGGTGATATGGCTCTTTGCACTGTTCCACTCGGGGTATTGAAAAGTGGTTCCATCAAGTTTGTCCCCGAGTTGCCCCAGAGGAAGCTTGATGCAATAAAGAGGTTGGGATTTGGGCTGTTAAACAAGGTTGCAATGCTGTTTCCCGAAGTCTTTTGGGGCCCTGATCTTGATACATTTGGGCATCTCAATGATGATCCTAGCTGTCGTGGGGAGTTCTTTCTTTTCTACAGCTATGCAACTGTAGCTGGTGGTCCTGTCTTGATTGCTTTAGTGGCAGGAGAAGCTGCTCACAAGTTTGAGACCATGCCCCTTCCAGATGCTGTGGAGAAGGTGCTTCAGATTCTTAAACGTACGTACATGTGCATTGACTTTATTTACACTAGTAAAATTTTCATGTATTGCTGTTTGTGTTTTTATGCAAATCGAATTGTTTTCAGTATTTACTGGATGCTTTCTCATAGGTTACTACCATTCATTTTTCTTTGCCATTTTATACGCGCTAGTTAAATAAAGAATCTCTTGTATCTTTTATATCTGTGCTTTGGGTTCCATTTCACCTATATATTCCATCTTTTCCAAATGCCTGTCCCCCTTTCACCAAGAACTCACCACTGATCTAATTAATGTTACTTTTTGGTAGGACCTTAACCTGATTTAGGCATTAAACTTAATCGTTGGATAGCTAGGTTTCCGAACTATCAATTTTTTGAGCTCAGCCTTGTAAGTTTAAATTTTAATGAACTTCTTTCATTTTAAATGTCAGTTGTAGATAGGGAAAGTAAATCACCATATACTTTCCATGAGAGTTTGACATAATGGATATCTTCTCTAGGATAAAGGAAAGAAAAAATTTTGACGAGGAAATCGAGATGGCAGGACTATTTTTTAGAATATATTTATATCGGTGAAGCCAAAATTAGATATTTCAGGGAATGAATCCTCCAATGCATTTATAAACTAATATGAGAAAGAAAGTTTTGTATTGCCTTGATTTTGTAAGTTTGCAATGTACACTTAAATAGAAATACAAGATAGCTATTCTAGGCAATTAACATCTGTATAAAATCAAATCATCCTAACTAATTTTCTTGATTCTACCTTTGACTCAATCTCCTATATAATTATATTTACACTCCTATCACCTTAATATTCAGTATGATTAAAACTGAATATTCTCATTTCCAACACTTCCCCTCAAGCTAGCTTATAGATGTCTTCCATTGCTAGCTTGCTTACTAGGAGTTCAAACTGTCTCTTGTGTAGTCCTTTAGTAAGTATGTCAGCTCTCTGTTGAGTAGTTGGTACATAAGGAACACGGATTAGGCCACTCTCAATTTTCTCCTTGATGAAGTGCTTGTCAACTTCTATTTGCTTCGTTCTATCATGTAGAATCAAGTTATGAGCAATCGAAATAGCAGACTTGTTACAGTCAACTTTTAAAGGCAACGCAACCGAGATCTTCAAGTCTTTTAGTAACCTCTTGATCCACATCACCTCACAAATTCCATGTGTAAGGGATCTGAACTCAGCCTCAGCACTGCTTCGTGCTACAACGTTTTTTTTACTTCTCCATGTAACTAGATTTCCTCCAATAAAAGTGCAATATCCTGAAGTTGATCGTTTGTCAATAGTGCTTCCTACCCAATCAGCATCTGTATAGACTTCAACGTGTAGATTATCACGTTTTCTAAATATCAGACCTCTTCTAGGTGTTCCCTTTAGATACTACAATATTTTGTAGGCTGCATCAAAGTGTTCTTTTCCTGGTGAACGTATAAACTGGATCACCATGCATACATCGAATGCTATGTTAGGGTGAGTATGGGATAGGTAAATTAATCTTCCCACCAATCGCTGATAATTCTCTCTTTCAATCACATCTTCAGGTTTAGCGGGATTGAGTTTCAGGTTGGTTTCAACAGGTGTCTCGGTATCTTTACACCCCAAAAGTCCTGTTTCACTAAGTAAATCAAGAATGTACTTCCTCTGATTTAAGTAGATCCTTCCTTTTGATTTTGCAAATTCCATGCCAAGAAAGTATTTCAACGTCCCCAGGGTCTTTAATTTCAAAGTCTTCTGCCAAATTTTTTTTATTTATTTTTTTTCAACTTTGCCATTTCTTCAATGTCATCACCTGTCAAAATTATGTCATCTACATACCCAATTAGGATTGCAATTTTTCCCTTCGTTGAATGTTTGTAAAACATGGTATGTTCCCTTGGCTTTGATGATAGTCATAGCTTTTCACAACCTTTCCAAAACGTCCAAACATGCTCTTGGAGACTGTTTGAAACCATATTGAGACTCTTTTAGTTTGCAAACTTTGTCTTGGCCAAAAAACTTTTCAAATCCTGATGGCAGGCACATGAATACCTCTTCTTCCAAATTGCCATTAAGGAAGGCGTTCTTCACGTCTAGCTAGTATAATGGCCAGTTGGAATTAATTGCAATAGACAATAACACACGAATAGAGTTAATTTTGTCTACTGGGGCAAATGTCTCTTGGTAATCAATACCGTATGTTTGAGTACACTCCTTAGCCACAAGTCTAGCTTTGTATCTCTCTACACTTTTATCAACTTTGCATTTTACTGTAAAACCCCATTTGCACCTAACTATTTTTTGGTCTCTAGGTAAATTCACAATCTCCCATGTCTCAATTTTCGTTAGAGCATTCATTTATTCTATCACTGCTGATATCCAATCCTGATTATCAAGTGCTTCTTGAATGTTTCTCAAAATAAACAAATTGGAGATTTTAGATGTAAACGCATTATGACTTTGAGAAAGTTTTGCATAGGATAGGTATTTGGACATTGCCTGATTAGTGCAAGAATGAATACCTTTCCTAATGGCTATAGGAATGTCACAAGGATCTTGTGTAAGAGATTCATGAGGAAGGGAAACATTAGTGGGCAAAATAGAAGTGCTATTAGGTAGGGAAGAGTTTATAGTGTCTGAAGTTTTTACAGATTTTTTACCTGGGGCATCTAATTGAGTTTGCACCAAGGGGATAGAAAGTTCTCTACTATTTTGATGATTCTTTTTCCCTTTGGAATAGCCCGTAGTAATTCTCTCCCTGTCGAAGACTTGACAGTGCCCGGCAAAGTAGTATTAGGAATACTTATATCCCTTTTATCAGAGGGAAAATGAGTTTCAAGAGTTTCAAAATCCACGGTTTTAGGCAAAGAAGTGGGAATAATTTCCCAAAAATTTTCTTTTTCACTTTGTTTACCTCGTGAAGAATTTTTTTTTTTTTTTTTTTTTTTTTTTTTAAATAAGGTTGATGTTCAAGGAAAGAAACATCCATAGTAATAAAGGTTTTTCTGGTTTTGGGGTTAAAACACTTGTACCCTTTTTATTTGGAGCATAACCTATAAAGACACATTTTTCAGCCGTCGGATCAAGCTTTGACCAACCCTTACTAGATAAGTGAACATATGCGGTACAACCAAAGACCTTTAGGGGCAGTTTAGATTGAATACGAATCTTAGGAAAACAATTTTTTAGGTACTTAATAGGGGTACTGTAGTTGAGAACGCAAGTAGGCATCCTATTAATTAAATATGATGATGTTAAAACAACTTCACCCCAAAGATATTTAGGAACATTCATCAAAAACATAATGGCACGAAAGACTTTTAAGTAAATGTTTGTTTTTTCTTTCGGCAATACCGTTTTGTTGAGATGTGTCAACACAAGTAGATTGGTGATGAATACATTTTTCTCTTAAAAAACTTCCAAGGGCCTTTTTAAAATACTCGGTGCCATTATCAGGATGAAGAAGTCCAATTTTAGTTTGAAATTGAGTTCCAACCATGTATAAAAGTTTTTGAACAAATTCACAACTTCAGATTTTTCACTCATTAAATAAATCCAACATAAACAAGTATGATCATCAATAAAAGTCGCAAACCATTTTCTCCCAGAAAAAGTATTAATCCTCGAGGGACCCTATACATCACTATGAACTAAATAAAATGGCCTTGAAACTTGATAAGGTTTTGAAGGATAAATAGTTTTATGACTCTTTGATAACATGCAGTTTTCACAATGAAATTTAGAACAATCCACACTACGAAATAACATAGGAAACAAATTTTTAAGGCAGGGAAAACTAGGATGCCCAAGCCTATAGTGCTACAACATTATTTGATCCTTAACAGGGATTGAACTGATAATACTTAGGCCTTGAGCTTTTTAATTCTTGGAATCTTCATCTTCTAAATAATAGAGACCATCTATCATCTTAGCACTCCCAATCATCTTCCCCGAGCTCTGGTCCTGAAACACACAATGGGATTCAAAGGTGACACGACAATTATAATCTCTAGTTAATTTACTGACTGATAGGAGATTACATGCAAGTTTTAGTACATGGAGAACATATTTAAGCAATAATGTTTTAGATAAATTTATCAAACCTTTGCCAGCAATGGGAGAAAAAGAGCCATCTGCTGTACGGATTTTATCATGACCAGAACAAGGAATATAAGTATGAAACAAATGAGAAAAACTTGTCATGTGATCAGAAGCTCCTGAATCAATAATCCAAGGAGCAAAATGTGAAATACACGAGAGGGAATTTGATTGACTTCCTGTTTGAGCAAGAGAAGCATTAGGAGTACCCGACAATTCAGAGCTAGATTTAGCAATTTAAGGATATGATTCATTTTCTCTTTGCTAAAGGGAACAACTTCAGCTTCATGTGCAGTGGATGAGCGGTTAGAGGTCATCCATAGTGAGCGGTTAGAGGCCATCAATGGTGGGTGATTAAACCTGCATTCATGTTTTCCTTTCCAATTTGTTGGTTTACCATGGATCTTCCTGCAAGTGTCACAGGTATGGCCTAATTTGTTGCAATGATCACATCACGGACAAGGCTTTTCGTCAATCTTCCTCAGTTTGGTTCGTCCAGCAGCAAGGGCAGAACTTTCAATGGTACTGACAGCTGTTTTCTTATAGAGCATGACAAGTCGGCGACTTTCCTCAAGACGAACATCAGAGAAAACTTTCCCGGTTGATGGTAGATTTTTTTTGCCAATTATCCTTCCCTAACCTCATCAAACTCAATGTTAAGTCTAATAAGAAATTTAAAACTACGATTGTCCTCCACTATCTTCTTATAGTGGTTACAACCGTCGGGGGATTTTCACTCATAATCAATGCATAAGTCTAAATCTTGCCATAGGCGTTTCAGAGAATTAAAGTACTTGGTGACGTTGTTCTCACCTTGGCGGATTTCTTCAAGTTTCAGCATCAATTAATACACTTGGGACTGATTTCCCAAGTCTGAATACATTTGGTTGATGTTGTCCTAAAGCTCCTTAGAAGTGTCATAGCACATGTAGTTGGACCTAATATCTTCATCCATAAAATTGACCAACCAAGTCATCACCATAGAGTTCTCGGCATCCCAAGTGGGATGAGTTGGATCCTCAAGGGCAGGCTCCTTCTTCTCTCCCGTCAGCTAGCTAATTTTGCCTCTTCCACAGATGTACATATGCACTGACTGGGACCACCGAAGGAAATTTTCTTCATTCAGGTTATTGAAGTAATCTGGACAGAATGAGAATCTAGAGGGGAAACCTGTGACCTGCTGATGGAGGCCTCAGTTTCAAAAGTTTTTGGCTGGTTCATAGGGGTGTTTGGGGACTTGGAACCAATGTCAGACATGGTGGTAGACGGCTAGGAATTTTTTTTCTTGTTTAAGAGATCTGGAGCTCTGATACTATATAAACTAATATGAGAAAGAAAGTTTTGTATTGCTTTGATTTTGTAAGTTTACAATGTACACTTAAATAGAAATACAAGAGAGCTATTCTAGGAAGTTAACAACTGTATAAAATCAAATCATAATCAAATCATCCTAACTAATTTTCTTGATTCTACCTTTGACTCAATCTCCTATATTTACACTCCCATCACCTTAATATTCGGTATGATTCATACTGAATATTCTCCTTTCCAACAACATTTCATAATATAGCTATACTTGTTGACCGCTTCAACGTGACACAGTATATTTCAATGCAGACATTTATGAACCACAAGGAATTAAGGTTCCAGACCCTATCCAAACTGTCTGTACAAGATGGGGCATCGATCCCTTTTGCTTGGGCTCTTACTCTAATGTTGCAGTCGGGGCATCAGGAGATGATTACGATATTATTGCAGAAAGCGTGGGAGAAGGGAGGCTTTTCTTTGCTGGCGAAGCTACAAGTAAGCTCTATCCTGCAACTATGCATGGTGCTTTCTTTAGTGGGTTCAGAGAAGCTGCCAACATGGCGAATTGTGCTAAAGCTAGAGCCGAGAACATAGAAGAGAATCCATCAAAGGATGCATATGTTTGTGTTTCTATTCTTGCAGATTTATTCAGGGAGCCTGAACTGCAATTTGGTAGCTATTCTATAATTTTTGGTAGAAAAGATTTTGATTCAATGGCAATTTTAAGGGTCTCATTTAGTGTATCAAGAAAAAAGACTGATCAGCAGCATTCTAACCAATGTTACCAATTACATTTTGAGCATCTTCAGCGGCGTTTTAATCAGCAGCGGGAGTTTCATCTTTATACCCTGTTATCTAGACAGCAAGCACTGGACCTGAGAGAGGTGAGAGGGGGTGATGAGATGAGGCTGAATTACCTTTGCGTGAAGCTTGGAGTGAAACTCATTGGGAGAAAAGGTTTGGGGCCAGCTGCAGTTTCTGTTATTGCTTCAATAAAGGCTGAGAGGAGGCAAGGCAGACCATCAAGTTCTCTGAAACCTGGTGGGTTCTCTTAGTTAACTAACTTATAAGCCCGTTCATGCAGGGGTTATGCTTATGTTATCATAAATTTTTTTATTTAATTTGTTAGAAATCAATGTGTGATTAAATGAAATTCACTGTCTACTTTTTGCTTTAATAGAAAAATAGAGGCAGCGGTTTATAACCTAGAGCTTGTTTGGGTCAGAACGTCACACAATCAATATTAACCACATCTTTTACAGGTCTCACAACTTTTTAACCACACATTTCAAAAACTTCTATCACAATCTACTAAAAAATCTAATTTTAATCCCCACCAAACACCCTCCTAGAAATCGGAAAACAACACTGAGTTCTCGAAAGGAAGAAGTTGAAGATAGAATTCTTCGCATTGAGCGTCCTTAATAGCTTTATGGATGCGTTTAGGGCATAAGATAGAAAGTACTAAAATGACAGTTTATGTAAGAATGTGTATTATGTATAGTAACCACAAACCGATTGATCCACTATGTATAGTTAGAAAAAAAAGAAATGAATGAAATGGTTTTGATTTAAACAAATAAAATTTAAGGGAAATAGCTCTTGTTATTAGGAAAACTGACCAGGAACTTAAGCTAATGTATAACACTTTTCCCATCATTATGCAATTGCCTTTAGAATACGAGTACAGTTAAATGTTCATGTAACTTCCACATGTACATCAGGTAGGGATGGAACCCCCCCCCCCCCCCCATGGACACAATCCCCATGGAAACATGCTCTGAACAAGGCAGGGATTCCCTGCTTAATCGGGTCTGCGGGTGCGAACAGGGCTGAAAATCATCCCGCATGTGGGGATAGCTGTATTCTTCTTGTTTATATTTTAAAAATTAAAAAAAAAAAATTTTTTGCCCAATTTCTATTAAGGAAATACCATTAAATGGCCACCGCAAAAATGTCCTTTTTAGTAAATGGCCACTTTTTGTGTAAATTAGTCAATTTTAAATGAAACTATCGAAACTACTCTTATGATGTGTTTGATTGCAAGCAAGAAAATTGCATCGTGTGTTTGATTGGCTCAATTTCAACATAGAAAATATTGTCAGTTTTCATATTTTGTTAGTGAGTAAATGAGGGGGTATAGAGAGTATGAACTGTCTAAAAAATAAAAACCTACTCTCATTAAAGAAAATATTTTTCTTGTTTTCGAGGAAAACATAGTCACATGAACAATTTTTGAAAAATATTTTCCATAAAAAAAATGTCAAACACCCTAAAAGTAAGAACTTGAGAGGAAAAATGACATTTTTCATGAAAAATAAAGTAATCAAACATACCTTTAATGTTAAACTTCCCATAAAACCTAATCATTACTAGATAGGTTTACAACTTTTGAGGTAAATCTTAAAAGTTTTCAAGACAAAATTCATTTTGCGAGAGAGAATTTGATGTTATACTATAAAGTTTTTGAAAGATAATTTGACTAATCAAGGTAATATCAGCTGTCTGAGTTGGATGGTTGAAACTATTGATTAGTTGAATGGTCCAAATTGTCTCCCATCTTTCGAGACAGTTAGATCTGTTTTTCGAGACAATTAGAGCTGCCTAACGTACCAGCAACTGTCTCTGGAAATGAATCTTCTTTGAAAGCTTTCAAGATTTGTCTTAAACTTTGTGCACTTAAATACCATTAAATGGCCACCGCAAAATGTCCTTTTTTAGTAAATGGCCACTTTTTGTGTAAATTAGTCAATTTTAAATGAAACTATCGAAACTACTCTTAGGATGTGTTTGATTGCAAGCATGAAACTTGCATAGTGTGTTTGATTGGCTCAATTTCAACCTAGAAAATATTGTCAGTTTCCATATTTTGTTAGTGGGTAAATGAGGGGGTATAGAGAGTATGAATTGCCTGAAAAATAAAAATCTACTCTCATTAAAGAAAATGTTTTCCTTGTTTTCGAGGAAAACATAGTCACATGAACAATTTTTGGAAAATATTTTCCGTAAAAAAAATGTCAAACACCCTAAAAGTAGGAACTTGAGAGGAAAAATGACATTTTTCATGAAAAATAAAGTCAATCAAACATACCTTTAATGTTAAACTTCCCATAAAACCTAATCATTACTAGATAGATTTACAACTTTTGAGGTAAATCTTAAAAGTTTTCAAGACAAAATTCATTTTGCGAGAGAGAATTTGATGTTATACTATAAAGTTTTTGAAAGATAATTTGACTAATCAAGGTAATATCAACTGTCTGAGTTAGATGGTTGAAACTATTGATTAGTTGAACGGTCCAAATTGTCTCCCATCTTTCGAGACAGTTAGATCTGTTTTTCGAGACAGTTAGAGCTGCCTAATGTACCAGCAACTGTCTCTGGAAATGAATCTTCTTTGAAAGCTTTCTAGATTTGTCTTAATTTTTGTGCACTTAAATGAATTCTCTTGGAAGCTTTCAATATTTGCCTTAAAAGTTGTGCACCATCCAAATGGCATATACAATTTTTTTTTTTTTTAATAATATAAAAGAGTATAATTAACATTAAATATAAGGGATTGTGTGACAGCTTTTGATACAAGATTTGTAGATTTTAATAAAAGTTGATGAAATGTAAGTTGGTTACTTCATAGAGATTTGTTTTGTTAGCTTGCGCACATTATAAATTGTTTCATTATGAATGTTGAAGATTGCTTAGGATATAAATTTGCTTGTTTTGCATTTTAGTATATTTGTTTGGTTTTTTGTCTATAGTGAGGCTTGCGCCTTGGCTCTCGAAGGAATAATGCCTTTGTACCTGATTTCCCATTTTTAAACATTGTTTGATTTCAATTGACAAGTTATATTAATATTAATTTAAGGCTGATTGCGCAAAATCCCCACCTATTAGATATGGTGTGCAAAACCGCCCACCTATTGGAATTGGTGGAAAAGGTCCGTGTTTGAAACTTGAATTTTGTTTTACCCTCCTAGGTCCATTTTCTCAATAAAAAAAAACTTTGAAATGACTAATATACCCTCCTATTTAAATAAAACTAAAAGAAAACAAAGAACTAACTACAACCACAATCCCAATTTTTTTAATGCAAACGAGTTCCAAATAAATAATTAAAAAATAAAACTAAAAAAATCACTTCCTATTCCTCCTCTCTCCCACCACCATTCATTTCTCTTCCCACCTACCCCTTCTTCCCACTACCACCATCGTCGTCGGACAGCTAACTATCAAACGAATAAATAAAATTGGATCAGGGACCAAAAAAGCAGTACCTGTGAGCAAAGCTTCAGGTATCTTTGTTGAAAACATGCGAATTTCAGGCTGGAAACACAAGAATTTTCGAGCTTTATAGCTTCAATTGACATTTCTAACTGCTCCCGCTCCCTTAGCATAATTCCTTGCAGAAAATCGTCAAAAAAGGCATTCGAAGAGCACCCACAAGCCAAAAAATCGAACCTTGTTCTTCCAAACTCAAGATTATGGCATGCCACTACCGTCATTTTAAATTTAATTCACCCGAATATCAAAACCACTAAGATGTACCACTCTAAATCAAGAACCCACCTCAATTTGGGACTTTAATTCACCCAAATATTTGTTTGTTTAAACTTTTTTTTGAAGAATTTGAGACTATGGTTGCAATTGATTCTTTATTTTTTTATTTTTGTTTTATTTAAATAGGAGGGTATATTCGTCATTTCACAATATTTTTAGTTAGAAAATGGACGGCAGGGAGTAAACACAAACTTCAAGTTTCAAAACGCAATTCCATTTCTGGTCGATACTTCTAAATTGATGCTAACAGAATCAAAGGAATGTATGATAGAAGAAAGGTGCATATCCTTCTCTGTTTTGGTTTAAGATACGAACCTATACTGATATGGAATGACCACTTTTTTTATAGAGGTAGAGAGGAAAATGGATTTGGAGATTCTTTATATTTTACCATATAAAGAATGTGGAAAATGTCTTTCAGTACTCAGAATTAATATCTGATGCTATCTTTCTCCATTTAATTCATATACAAGCTATATTGAAAAAGGAAAATTGCTCCTAGCACGTAGGAAAGGAAAAATGGCAGTTTTAATCGGTTGGTGGAGGTAATACTGTTAACCATTTGGGAAAGAATTAAAACACGAAATCAACTTTCCTACAAAGACAGCATTTAAATATTTGCTTGCTTTTTATTATTTCCTATTTAATCTAACTTTATTAGTTTAACAAAAATCAAAGGAGTTCGTCTGTATCTAAAAGCCTAAAACGTTAAATAAAAGTGACAGAAGATGTCTTGAATTACCTGCATAGTCAAATGAAAAGAAACATGAGTCAATGTGGTGTTAAGCTAACATGGAACCATAGTGATGATGACCTAATGTAATGCAGAACTGTGCATGATATTTACATCTTGCAAAAAGCCCAATACTTTTAAAACTGAACCAAAACATTGAGGAACAATCACAGGAATAAGGGAAAAAAGATGTACAAGCTTAAAGTCTGCACCCATGTAGGTGTTGATTGTGCATGCGTTGAACAGCTGTTGTTCTGTATATATGGACCATTGACTTTTCTTATGCCAAGAGGTGGCTGAAATAAAACTGGAGCTAACAATTTGTCCTTTTTTCTTAAAGGTATATTGAAATCTTCTATGAAACAGAAGCCGATTCGGTATGAGCGGAAATTAAATCTTCATTTATTTTCTATTTTTTACTGTTTTTGACTTTTCTCTCTCACGTATTATCTTCTCAACTTGTATTCAGAAAGGCTAAAATTATGGGTAACAAGAACAGATCTTCCCTTCCAAATGCAAAAGTTGGCATTAAAGTTGTTGGTCGCATCGCATTAGTCCTACTCGATTAAATCTTGGTGTGGAATCTATAGAAGAAGTGGGCAACAGTAAGGGTTTGCCTTCGACTCATCCAAGATCAGGGTTTGCCTTCGACTCATTAAGCAGTAATAGTAACTTGGCTCCTACACATTCAAATTTTGGTGCTAAGTTAGTGGATGATATCAGTGTTTCAATCCCTCAGAATTTGGACCATCATAATGGCTTGAGGCCTCCTTCAAGTACAAATTTTGGAGCAAGGGCATTTAGCAGCAATAACAGTCAGGTAAAGGTTCCTCCAAATTCAGATGTAGGTACGATGTTGGTGAGAAATATTAGCAGTTCTAGGCCTCAGAATCTTGGCCATAGTTGTGGTTTGACTCCTAGTTCAAATATTGGCACAAGAGCATTAAGTAGCTTTCAGAGCATTGACCACAGTGGTGGTTCAACTCTAAGTCCAAATATTGGCACAAGAGCACTTCGCAGCATTCAAAATCCTGACCATAGTAGTGGTTCACCTCCAAGCAAAAGTATTGGCACAAGAGCATTAAGTAGCCCCTGCATCTTTGCTATAGTAGTGCTTCAACTCCAAGTTCAAATATTGGCATAAGATCATTAAGTAGTGTTCAGAATCTTGTCCGCAACAGTGGTTCGATTCCATGTTCAAATATTAGCCCAAGGGAGTTAAGTAGCCGTCAAAATCTTTAACATAGTACTGATTTGACTCCAAGTTCAGATATTGGCACAAGAGCATTAAGTAGCACTAGCAGTTTCTATCTTACAGATATAAATATTGGTGAGTTGGTAATCATTACTGGTGGCTCTATTTCTATGCCAAGTATTGGGACAACATCATTAATGATTAAACAGTGATAGCAGCCTGGTGCCTCCAAATTCATATATCTCTAGCTCTAACCCTCAAAATTTTGCAGGGGAAATTTCAGAAAACCATAATGGTATCTCTACTGAAAAGAATATCTTTGAGGAGATTATAAATGAACTTCTTTCCCTTTCCAGTACAAGCTAGAATTTGGCAGTTTACATATGAAGTGTAGTAGCTGAGATTGTCATATCTTGGCTCGATTATTTCTGGTATGTTTTAATTCGCCCATTGTATATGTTTCACAGTTTCACTTTACACATTTCTAATGAGCTTTCACTCTAATCATAAACCCATAAGGTTAACGTTTTCTTGGCCTCCAAGTTGTTGAATTTTGTTGGTAAAACTTAATTTCTTTGTCACTCAATCTGTCTGTTATTCAACAATTAAGCCTATGTTTGGTCCCCATTTTTCCAATAATTCATTTTTTTAGAACTCATCTTCAACCACACATTCTCTTATAAAATAGTTTACAAGCAAACTCAAAACTTTTACTTACTTTTTAACCACACATTCTTCAACAAAACACTATTCTATAATGCATTTTGGCCAAAAAAAAATGAGGCTCAAACAAGGGCTAAGTATCTACAAATTTATCTGCACCTACTACACAATTTGCTATTATTAAGAGAGGGAAGCATTTGTTTAAAGCCATTTGAGATTTGTACTAGTATCTTGTTGAGGGTTTTATAATTCCTCTAATGGTGCATTACGCCATGTAAGTAGTTAGTCCACTTGAACTAGTGATCCTAGGTAATAGGAAAATTAAGTGAAATGAATAGGCTTTCGGTGTTCTGTTTTCGGCAACTAACGTGGTAATATTATTACCTAGCATAATTAATGATATTGAAATTTGTCAAATATTTTCTTAATGATAGGGCACATAACTCTGCAACGTTGTATTAGCTTAGCCAATTAAATGAAGTCCACTTGCACATAGATTTCCCCTGAGCAATTCTGGCAGGTAAAGATTTGAAAAGAAAGCAACAAGTCCATTTCTCCATATTATTTGATCAGGCCCAAAAGGCTTTCCTTTTGTGTGTGTGTGTGTGTATATATATATATATATATATATATTTTTTTTTTTTTTCCTGTTATGGTATTAATAATCACCGTCTGGCATCATATATTGTGAAAGCTTACAACTATCGGAGCTCATGGATGGATTTTCTTGGAGCCACTTATTTCAATGACTAAAGAATTGCAGTGCGACTTCTGTCTACAGAACTAACTCCTTTTGATTTCTAGTGGGAAGAACGCAATGATATGGACATAGTTTTAGGAGATGAGAGTATGATCTTCGTTTATCTTCCTGTTATTTATGGACCACAGATTGTTAACATCCTAATTATCAACTCTGTATATCTTACCCTCTAGCTTCATTTGTTGTCTCCAATATGTTTCTTCCCTTATCTCAAGGTTTTTTTTTTTTTTTTTGACAATTTTATCGGATTTGTCTTGGGAAATTGTGCATTGTGAACCACCCAGTTCCCTTGTATTTATTCGTGGATACTCTGAATTGAGTTTACTTGTTTCTTGTTCTCACAAAAAGTTCCTGCAACTCTTAAAAAAGTATTGGAGATGCATTTGCTCCTTTATTATTTGCTATTAGATCCTGCTTTCCCTGTGTGATAAATACTATAATAGTTGAAATTATTTTTTTGGCATTCTTTATGCGGTGCAAAATATGAGTTCGACCTGCATGTTTTTCTTATACTCTTGTGGCCACATAGTATATCCAATGGTGGAAAATGAATGAGATTAATATTTCCCTTGAATTTTGTTGTTTACAGGGATTCAAATTACGAAGAGGTGTAAAAGTTGATGTGAGATTGGGAGTGAATCCATAGATTGTGATTAATGTGGATCTTAGTTTCTTCATGCTCCATGGGGTCGAATGAAAAATATCTCAATACCAATAACCAGGAAAGTGATAGATATCTTTGCTTTTGATTCTTGTAAATATTCTTGGTTCAGAGTTGGTACAGTAGAGGGAGAAAAGAAGTTCTATGGACCAGAAGTGTTATTTGAAAGAAAAGTAGAAACACAAATGATTGGAGGTCTTATAGTAAATATCGATACCACTTTTTGACTAAAGGAAGAATAATGTTCAGCATTTTCTTATTATATATAGTGTTCGATACATTCTCTTGTTTCAAACATGATGCTTCTTTTACTTCCGAGTGTTGGTTAGACTACATTGACGAGCAAGGCCGCACGCACAAAAAGAAAGCAGGTAAATTTCTGGTAACAAGAAAAAAAAAGTGATCACATAATTTTTTTACAAAATTCAGTACGAGGCGATAAAAATGAATGGTTTATTGGGAAAATTATTTAAATATGGCATGAATTGTATATTATCAAAATATTTGTTGTATGTATGGACTATTGTGAAAATTCTAAGCAATGAAACCAAGGAGAAATAATCCTGAATTGGTCATTTTTTTAATTGTGAAAATGCAAACTTTGAACTGAATTCATGTGTTCCTCTTTCATTGAGCTTGTAGAATGGTAAAACTGTAATGCTAATATTTCACTATAACCAAAGAAAATAAATCTATTTTATTTTGCAAATCGCATACAGACATTATATTGGACAGAAAAAGAGATGAGAAATCTAACAATAAGGGCAATGCCACAAACTGACAGCATTAAGATTACAAGCAACTAGATTTCAAAGATTCAAAAATAGTTATTGTGTCAATAATCAAACACATTCATTTCTTTCATCTTTCTTTCTTATAGTACATAGATTATGGACTTCACCAGGTCACCAACTTCAGTTATGTAGTTCTTTTTTCTCTAGTCTTGCCCTTATCTCCCAACCACTCTTCGAGTTTTGCTTCTTGATCTGCATTGAACTCGTGATATGTCTTGGAAAATGAGAGGAATTCTTGACGGGGCAAACTTTTATTGAGTCGAGATTCTTCTTGGAGCTCATCAACTTCACTCGACAATGGCAAATATTTGGCCTCGGCCTCCTGCATTGACGTGGACGAGCCATCAACTGCCTTTACAAGTGAGAGTGTGGGATTAACATGTGACACGAGCTTCTCACCCTCAGGAAGGCTTGATTCTTTCAACTCGACTTGAGTCCATTTGAAATTTTCAGCTCTTTGTTTTGCGGACTGAAAAACGCTTGAGAAATAACCACTCGTCCTCTCCTCCCCTGGATTCGAATGAACTGCATTATGACCCCAGGTGGCTGGAGACCAAGAACTGGTTCTTCCAATACGAAAACCCGAGCTATTTAGCAATCCTTTCTTTGGTTGTCTTTTTGCCATGGTAGAAAGAGATTTTTTAATCTCCCGACTCATTTCATCAGCAATCGGGAAGCCATATTCTTTCATCGATCTAACCATGGTAATAGAATCCTCCAAATCTTCTGTATGCAAAGTTGTCTCATGGGATTTTTCAAAAACATTTTTCTTAAGATTAATAAGGTTGGGCACTGCATTTTGGGTGTGCTGTTGAACGTAATGAAGTCCAACAGAGGGTTCATTGGCCACGAATTTTATCATATCTGCTGATTCTTCAGCTATCTGCAGAAACCCATCGACTTCGGAAAATTGGTACATCTTCTTGAAGGCAATAGGTTCCTCATCACTGGTCAATTTGCAGAAAACACACTCGAAATTATGATGAAGTACAAGAAAAGAAAAACATTCTTCAAATATAAGTTCAGGGAATTCTTATAAAGCACTACAAATTGAATTGATAAAGTATTAGAAAAAAAACATTTTTCACCTTTTCAGCTGTCTGTGAAGATCAAAGTACACAAAATTTCACAATTCTTAAACACAGATAACTTGAAATAGCTAGAGTTACATAAAAGAAAAGGAGGAAGTTGCTACTTGCTAAGTTTTGAGTACCATTTATAAGGTAATAAACATGCAAGAGAGTGAATTAAATATCAGAAAATGATATTGGTGAAGAAGCAACAAAGGCCAAGCAAAAATCTGATGACATCAACAACTTAGTTCATCCATAAATGAAACCTAATCGGGTAGGACATGGTGGATAATTTTGCTATAAAAAAGTATAAACTAATTCCCTCCTGACAGTTCCTATTTTATTTGGCATTTTGCTGTCAAGAAATTGTTCAAATGCTGAAAGAACATGTCAGCTAAATCTGTACAATGAAGACAACTTCTTTGACTCACCACAGGTTTAATTTAAGAGCCTCGAGGTTGGTTAAAATAAGAGCACTTGAGGTTGGTTAAAAACTCGACTCAACACAGAGACTTTTTATTAGTCTATTGACATTGGTTAAAACTTTGGTTGGTACACTTACAAATCAAGTACATACACAAGTGAAAGCAAGTCCATTTTCTACACTCAGTTCGGTGCTAAGATCTAAAGCAACTAGATATATAGCAACCAAAGCGGGCCAAATTAATTTTGGTCTACCCCTCCCTCTTCTAACCTATTCTATTTGAGATCACCTCACTGTTATGAACATGAGTCTCTTTAGGTCTATAATCACCTAAGTCGTCATTCCCATTATTATATTTCTCATTTCTTTTCTTTATAATTGTTTTAGTATATATTAACCAGTTCACCAATAATCTTGATCCAAGTTTCTCTTATCCTGATTCTTGTCCTGCTACTGTATGCCAGAAGAGTTTAACAAAATCCCTTTAATGTAATATGAATGAACTATTCAGGGAAGTTGATAAAAGGAGCCTTTTGGGTGTACAGCAGTGGAACTTCTCAGATTCACAACAAAAAGAATGGCGAACTAAATTACTGCTATTTAACTATTAGTCTTTAAAGAAGTGTGATGTTCAATTTGAACTCTTACTGTTCTTTTAACTGGACAGGTGAAATTTAAGTTTTAAATCTTCCTGTTCAGTACTTGATGTAGTCCTAGTCCATAAACAATATTTCCATTTTACCAAAATCCCTTCCAAGGATTATAGGTTAAAAATGCAGCTTGTTTTCTATCTATAAATCCAACGGAAATCCTTTCCTTCTTAAATATCTACATACAACAAATTCATAATTGAAAAGACCTCTGTTTCCACATATTGTAAACCTATAAATAGACCGAAAAAGGGGGGGGGGGGGGGGGGGGGGGGGGTGGTTGTGGAAGAAAAAGAACTAATTTACACATAAAGAAATGGCGATCAATTGAGAGCAACATTAGTCTTTTGTTTCTTGTTATCGATAAGAGATGCATCAATGGAATATTAATAACCATATTCCCAAAAAAATACGGTCTGGCTTCAAAATCGAATTGGGCGGGGGGGGGGGGGGGGGGGGGGGGGACGGACACTAAATGCTTCAAGAAAATACAGAGTTCTAATGATATCTTACTTGAACATAGATCGTGCATCCAGCGACGAGCTTATTTGCACATAAAACAAATACTGAAAAGCCAATTCAGAAAGAAACAGTAGTTAATACGGATATTAGAAAATAAATTTCACAAAAAAAAATAAATTGATTTCATTCCTAATTTAAATCAGACAAGGAAAAATGCAAACCAAAATTCCCCAATTTATTCTTAAATAAATCGTTTCCAAAGATAGAAATCCATTCGCAACCAGAAATTTTATCAAATCAAATCGTAATTTAACAAGCACCCAACAAAATTCAGTACCATATCTGAGAAAGCAATCTTTAGCTAATTCCTCATCAATTCAAGTTACAAATACATAATCATGTAAACCCGCATAATAATTCAAGAAATAAAAAAGGGGAATTTACAAATCAGTACTTACAGATTACAGAGATTTTATCCGGCTGACTTGAGTCTCCTTGTGCCTATTTCATTACATGGTTTAATCTTATTATAAAAATTATTTACTCATGTAAATTATGAGGTAGGGTGATGTTGGGTGGGTATTGTCTTCTCT
Organism: Osmanthus fragrans; assembly: GCA_019395295.1. Lineage (NCBI taxonomy): Eukaryota > Viridiplantae > Streptophyta > Magnoliopsida > Lamiales > Oleaceae > Osmanthus > Osmanthus fragrans. The sequence continues at coordinate 9,390,048 of CM033344.1, read as the reverse complement.
CGTTGCTCAGATGAGTTTTCTTGGACTTCATTCAAATTGTAATGCATTTTTCCCTTAATACATTCTATAATAAAACAATATTACATATAAATTTAAAATTTTTTCTTCGAAAAATCATTATTCTAAAATACATTTCCCCCCTCTCAAAATTGATTTTAATGAAGTCCAGACAAGGGCTTATGCATCGCAAGATAAAGACAAAAGCGTAATCTCTATCAAATCTAGCCGTCAATATTTTGCTGATCTTAGAACGTAGAGTACAACTCATCAGCAAAAAGGTTCAACAATCCCAGTGCAATAGTAGCCTTTGGAGTAGGTTTATTTCTTTTAGCACCACACACTATTTCGCCTCTTTTACTTTTTTTTTGGATTTCGCCTCTTTTACTTTAAAAAATTAGTTAGTGTTGAATATGTTTTGCACGTTATTTTAAAATATTTTATAAATATCATAAAAATAATATTTAATATTAATTTGTTGAGAAGAATTGTCGAATCTCAAACGAATTAAAAAAAATAAAATTTGGAATAGAAATTTAAAAAAAGAAAATTGTACTCTCAAAATTCAACTTCTATTATTCAATTTTTTTGTGATGATGAAAACTACAAATGAGCAATTTTTTAATACTACATTTTGTACATAAAAATTAATTGCTAATACATGAATTGAAACACTCTTAAAATTTCTAGATACATGAATAAAAATAAATTTATCTATAATAACTATAGATTTAGGTGAGTTTCGGGGTCGGACTATGGGTTTGCCATGAAAACTCGATATAACCCAATCCACCAACATTAAAAAGTGAAAAAAAAAAATTCATAAGTAAGAGTATAAGTATGACCCATTTCAATAATAAAAAAATAAGTTTCAACTTTCAAAAATAAGATTTTTATTAAATTTTATTTATAATTTAATTAATTAAATATATTAAGATCACAGATCTATATATTTTGGTCACAGATTCACATATTATTTTCGATCACAAATCAAAAATTTTAAATATTAAAAATTATTTTACGGTCACAATTCAAAAAATTTATAGGTCACAATTTGTTCACTGATCACAGATTAACAATTTAATTAGTCACATATTATTTTTCGGTCACAAATCAAAATTTTGGTCACAATTCAAAAAATTTAAACGGCATAATTTCTTCCTTCGTCATATGTGAAAAATTTATAAGTCACAATTTCTTTATCGGTCACAGATCACAAACATTATAAGTCACAACTTATAATCGATCACAAATTAACAAATTTTTAGATCACACGTTATTTCTTAGTCACAGCTCATTTTTTTCATTAGTCACATATTGTTTACTGGTAACAGATTAACCAATTTAATGGTCACAGTCAAACAAATAAATTGTGACCACCACCTTATCACCACCACAACCACCGTCGTCGCCTAAACCACCACCACCACCTCTCGATAGCAATACTGCCACCACACAAACCTCGACGTCACCACCTCCACAATCAAATCTCGAAACCAGCACCAGCACCACAAAACACCACCAACACCACCACAATATGGCGATGACAACCAACACCACTACCAAATATCGCCACGACGGTTGCACCAATACCATCACTTGCACCACTGTGACCACCAACTGCACCATAACCGCCATCAACACTGCCAGCCACCAACAAAAAAAACTGACCAATGACACACTATCATCATCCCAACACCATCGCCGCTGGTATTACCCACGGCACCTGAACCAATAGCATTTCCCTACATACCACATCACACATAGATCACCACAACCAAAAATTATATCCAAAAAATCAAATCCAAAATTACAGATCCAATATTATCGGCCCACAGTACCCACCACTGCAATACACATCTGGTACTGTCCTCCAACGATGCTCTCAGTATCAAGCGCCTCTGTACACGATGCTCGCAGCGGCGCTTCGACTTTCTGTGGGTAGATGGATGGCGTCGCTGCAGCTTCAGGTGGTGAATGGAGTGGGGGTAACCGTGGCGTTACCTCCGCCGACTTCTGGCCCGATTCCTCCTCCGGCCAAAAGTATCACTACCAGTTCTAGCGGTGACAATTTACATCGACGGTTGCTTGCGGTAATGAGAGAGAGAGTTGATGTTGTAGAGAGAGAGAGAGAGGGGTGATGAGAGTGGAGGGAAGTGAGAAAATTAATTTAGGGTTTGATTATTAATTAATTAATAAATAAAATATTTGATTTTTGAATAATGAAACATCTCATCTAATTTTAGAACTCTTAATATTTAAAGTAGAATTTTGTGTAATTTCTACCAAAAAGAAGAAGCATAAATATAAAATGAAAAGAAGCCCTAAAATTTTCACTTGGTCTATTTTTTTCTCACTCTCGCCGCTGACTACCCGAGCTAACAAGAGCCCTAATCTCTCTCCGGTCCTATCATTTTCTCTTAAATCATCGACGGCGAACTTCGTTTTTCAGTTGCCGATCATGAGACGTCCACACTCTACTGACTACAGTGGTAGAGTAAGTATGTACTTCCTTATTTTCTATTCGTATTTTCTTATTTTTTTTATTATAAATACAAAAACTGCAGTCTACAATACAGAAACTTCAGGATGAAATTAAGAATTGCAAAGCTATTCTCAATTGTGGGGTACGTTTTGATCGACTAAAAGGTAAATCTATGCACATCAGTTTACACGATTCATTTCAAGAATGGATGCACAGATCTAGTTTTCTTATTTCTATCTGTTGCTTTTGTTTTTTAGTTACTTCGTTTGAAGAGTTGACTAAAAGTTAGCGCGTTTTGTTTTTTTAGTTATTTATATATTTTCCCTTTCTATAGATAAATCCTGCTACTAGGATTTTTTTTTTTTTTTGCCTGTTCAAGTAAAGAGCACCTTTAAGAAACTTGTTGCCATTGAATATACCTTAGGCAATTTGGTATGAGACAAATATGCCTTTAAGAACACATTTTTTTGGCACAAGACAAATATACCTTATGCAGTTTGGAACCCGGAGAGTACCAGAACTTTATCATTGAAGTATCATCCTTCTGAGGTATTATTTATTAGAGAATATGGTGCTAATTATGCATTTTTATTTCAGCTTCTCGCTTCACAATTACGAATACTTGTGTTCTGGAATTCCATTAGAAGATGATGAAATTGGTTTTCACAATTCATTCTCTATCGCATTGGTATCTATTATAAGTCATTTTTTACTTGAATCTCAGGCTTTAAAGCACAATGGGAGTCTTTATGCTAATGTTTTCTTTGCACGTTCTAGCTACCCACCAGATCCCAACTATCCCGGGTATAAGCCATAGCTGCTTTTTGGCGGACCTAAAGTAAAATCATTGTTACTTATTTAAGTTTCCAGTTATCATTTTACAGATTAGAATGACACATTATTAGTGTATAAAATGTAATAAGATCTCCTTGTCTATAGCCGTTGTAACATATTTGCCCAGGTTGAAAGTTGACACAAAGAAGAGTCTTTTGGGTGACTCAGAAGACTCCACTGATGGTGAACATGTGTCTGAGGTATTCATCTATATATAATGTTAACTTATTGTTTACCTATTCATCCTCCGCAATGCAGTTAATTTGGATGATGTATTGGTTTTATTTGAAATATATGGTAATAAATTACACTTTGTCCAAATCGATCAATCCTACTCAACCGATCGACGCTTGATTGGGTTGGGTTGTGTTTCAATATTTACTCGGATTGGGAAGTTTTGATTTTAGATCAAATCCATCGTGTTGGGTTGGGGCAAAAATCGACCCAACCCAACCCAACCCAACCCAACCCACCCCTAGTGAATATGGTAATCTGGATAGACACTCTGATGGAAGATAGAATACCACCTTTCTTAGGTGGCTTTGGTTTGTTAGTCTTTCCCCTAAAAGGCAGTGAAAAAGCATTAAAAAATACTGCAAAGATGTAAGATCATGTATGGGGATTGACGTTTGTTCAGTGTTGAAAGATCAAGTAAGTTGGTGACTTGATGAAAGGGGAGTAGGTGACCTATTGTTAAAAAAATGATAAAAATGATAAAATAAAAAAAATGTGGTTGAAAATAAATTTTAAAAAATGAGAATCGTGGACTTGATATTAGATGACACTAAAATCGTTTTGTTCAAATCTATTCAATATACCTTATCAAACTTTCAATAATATAAACAAATTGGAAGTTATATATTATCGAAAATTGTTGAAAGTTATCTCAAGACGTAACACTTTCTCTTACCTAAATTAATTAAAGTTGGAGAAAAGAATGATTGAAAACTACGAGAGTGAGATGTATTTTTTTTTTTTTTTTATGTAACATTGATGTAAAGATCAATTTTTGTTTAACCCCAAAGTTCTAGACAACCATTAAGATGTATTTACGTATATGAAGCAGTTAAATTCGTGAATGAATAATGGAAAAGAAAAAACTATCTACTATTTATAATCTAACATAAAATATTTCAAAATGATATGCGAAAAGTCCAAGTTTTCATTTTGCGAAGAATCGTGCTGTTTGTACATGGAGGGTTTGACACCCTCCCTAACAAAGGACTCACATTAGGGGGAGGGGGAGTATTTTTTATCATTTTTTTCATACGGGTCCGATGAGACATGTGAGTATTTATCAAGAAGATGGTAAACCATTTTTCTGTACAAATGATTTTTTCCTTATGCAAAATTGTCCACTTTATTGGTGGCCAAATAGCATCCGCGATGGAGATAGGACACTATCGTGCAGTTGAGATTTTCAGTGCATCTCGACGTGCAAAATATATCCGTCATTTGCACGCCACAAAAAGCACTTTACCAGCCAACTTTAATCTTATTTATCTTACGCTTTCGTTGATCAAGACCGTGTAATAGCGTAGGTCGAATTTGCAGCAAGACATCTCTCATTTTCGTAACAAATTAGATGGTTGGAACTTTAATTACAGATTATAAAACATCACGAATTTGGAAAGCTGAATTTTAATCCACCTGTTTGGTTTGTTCTGCTTTGCTAAATATAATCTCCATATTTGCAACAAGCAAAAAAAATCCGTTCATTGAATTATGACCATGCCAAATTCTTGCATCTAGTTGGAGGAAAGTATCATGCGAAAATTCGACAGATTGTGATTTAGCATTGACAAAATTAAATGGACCAACAAAACAATTCAAACAACACAGCGTTATTGAAATCAGTATCATCGATGTATTTGATTTTTTTGATAACACGTAAATTGCAGTGTCCATGTCCAAACTTATGAATGCCTCAAACCACCACGACTTGAGTAATGGTAAGGGGAATTTCAAAGATGAATACACAATTAGAGCTTGAAAGAATAAAGTTAAATATGCCTAGAGAGAGAGAGAGAGAGAGAGAGAGAGAGAGAGAGAAATGTACTCACTAATCACGAAGGATACAAAATACTTTCTAGACCCTTTTTATTTATTTTTATTTTTTAATGTATTCAAGCAGGATTTCTATATCCATATTTTCATAGTTTCGAGATCGAGAGAAATTGGTGAGCAAATGTTAAGGATATTATTTTTAAACCGTCAAGATCACATTAAATTGCGAGGTTACTCAAATTTAAGGAATATGTTCTCCAAAGTGAGGATACCACGAATAAGCCTAGCATTTGATAACACGAAGTGGATCATCACCTTCAACTGGTCATTTCCCAAGTGGTTTTGTGCATAGAATTAAGCCCTGTGTGTACAGGCAGACACATTGGGGGATGGGTGATTAAATGCCGTCGATGATGACTTTTATTCTTATTGCTGCAAGATAATAATTATTATTCTATTTACAATTCACGTTTAAACTTGTCGATTGTACAAATAATTGGACCAATACAAAAATAAGCATTGACTTCAAGTACGTAATTTAATTTTTCTTTATCGAATTGGTTTTTCTCATCTTCGGCTGTAGCAACTTCTACCGCCTTGTGACAAAATAACACAAGTTATACATGTCAGATTACATCATTTTCGTTAGCGATGAGCGATTCATATCCCTGCGATAAGATCCACAACATATTGAACACATAATGCAACGAAAGTTATCGAGGCATTAACCCCTCTTTGATGGGATTAAAATTAGAGATTTAATGTATTTTGATAAAAAATGATAAAATATTTAGTTGTAAAGTTACAAATTCCATGTGATTAAAAAATTATTATTGATTTGAACTAATTTAAAATCAAGATTTTAATCTTTATGTTTAAGACAGTGCTTTTATAAGAGAAGATGACACTCATTACTCATAAAACGGCTACGTGGAATGTGCAAAGATAAACAAGAGAGAAGTAACTGGTTAAGTGTGGCTATGGCTTCTTCCCTATTCAGCACCCACAGTTTCCTCTTTCAATTTCCCTCTAAACCTTCAATCCTCCCAAAAACATCATCTTCTTCTTCTGCATTTCCAAATCTTTCAACTTGTTCATCACCCAGAAGTGTTTCTTCCTTGAAGCTGCGCCTTCCAAGAGCATCTTCTGAAGGTCTTTTTCTCAATTCTCTTTTTCTTGATGTTATTCTAATTTCATTCACTTCTGTCTGGCTAACCTAGAAGAGAAAACTATTGAAGTGCTTAGTACAATACCCTTGCTTCATTGATTTCAATCGCTGCCTTGTCATCATGATAATCATCAATCCATGTTAGGTAAAAGAGACTACTTGATGGGTTGCAATGAATATGAACTTTTTTTTTTTTTTTTTTTAAATTTCCTAATAGCAGAAATTTTGAGCAAAGTCGACTGAATAGCATCTATTACTTTTGAGTCCTATATCATCCACTCTGTGTACTTATAAATACACTGGGCACTCTTCTCGTAAGACTGATTATTTACTGTTTGTGTTTTAATTAATGTATATGGTTCCTGGATTTTTTATTCTCGTGTTATTCATGTTTGCGAACTTAGCATAAAAACAATAATTAAAAAAATAAAAAATAAAAAGAAAAAGTAGAATAAAAATCTGAAAAATTCCCTGTGTAGTAGCTTTTAATCCGAAACTTAAAAGCACTAGATACTGCCCTAAGCAACATATAAGCAGCCTTTAAAGGCATCTATTTTGTTAATGTGTCTCTAACACCTTGTAGGCTTGTACAGGTCACATCTCATTTCTTAAAGTGATTTTATCCAGTGACTCAAATAAGTTTGTCTCAGTGTATGTGGTAAACAAATACCAAATATGTTTTGCAGGTTGAGTTGACATTTGAATATCTTCAATTCAAATTCTAGAGCTATAGCCCTCCAGTTTCAGTTTAGCCTGAAGTCATTGGAGTTGTTTTCAGGACACTGAATTACTGATACCTATGCACCATACATATACATTCCTTTGAATTTGACATTTTTTTACTATTGCTGGATATGGAGGAGTCAAGACTCAAGACCTATGAAGCTTGAGTCCTATTATACTTTAAGCTTTCTAGTCAATGACTTGTGGTTCTGAAATATTTTTCTGGTGTTGTGCTACAGAGCTTCCAACTGAGTTGATTGAAGATTCCAAGTTTGTTCCCTTAGAATCTGAGGATCCAAGCTATGGTCCACCTGTAAGTTCTGGTTAGTTCTGTACCGTCATGAATATATATGTTGTTCAATATAAGACAAAGTTTTGATTAAAAAATGTGAGAACATTTTCAATTAAACAGATTTACCGGCCTCTAAGCAAGCCAAATATAAGTGGAGAAGTGTGTAAAACTCAGATCCTGAGACATCTCAATTGATTTTTTTATTTTAACTTATGTGACGTGATAGTTCCAATATTGCTATTTTTTGGGTTTCAGACGTTTCTATAGCCGTCCATTGACATGCCTAGTCTATATAATTTTTGGAAACAGGACTCTAAATCCTATTGAGACACATTGGATCTTCTTTGCAATGCATAATATATTACCTCGCTAAGTATGAAGTTAGAAATACCCGAGATAATGTCGATTTCAGCAATTTTTTCTAAAACTTGAACAAAATCTGAAATTAACCCAGCATATTTCAGGTTCCAACAGATGAAAATAATTTGTTCAATTTTCTGCACTTTGCAGGCTTTATTATTGCTGGGTTTCAAGGTGGAAGAGGCTGTAAAGGTAATTTATCTGACAGCAATATTTCCATTTACACATGTTACAGAGGATATGGCTCTCAATTTTTGTCCTTCAGATTCATGTTCTTATTTTCTCATTATTGTCTTTCTCGAGTTCCTTTCTAATGAGGCAAGTTATATTAATGATTTCTATTATGCTTTTGTCATTTGTGTTGTTTTCTTTTATTTTCTATTTGCGTAGTTGCATCAATCTAAGCCATAAATAACACCTGTTTTTTGTTGCTTGGATACTTAGTTCTAGCTTGATAATAAACATGTATTGCTTGGCATTGAGTAAGTCATATCATCACATCAAAAAAAAAAAAAAAAGAGTAAGTCATATCATACTGACCATTTCTGTGCATATACTCCTAACTAGCATCCAGAACCACCTTGATGCGGACATCCTTTGTTGGGCAGTTTGTTTGGGTCATTTATTTATGTTTTATGTCCATTTATTTATGCTTTATGTTTTATTGGACTTGTATATGGGTTTGACCTAAGTCCCTTAACTAGGTTTATTATTTTGTTATTTATATGGTTGTAATAGGAACTTTCAAAGATAGTTGATGAATGAAAATTAATCACGTTGGCTTGTTGCCCACTTTCCCTCCCCTTTCTTACCTCTTTCTCTCCCTCTGTTATACTCCTATTCTTCCCCTGGCTGTGATTATGATATTCAGCTTATTACTTCCTAATTGATTATACATCAAACTTGGTATCAGAGTTAAACTTGGGAAATACTTATCTCCTACAATCACCGCATCAAATCACTGTTCAATCCCACCCAACAATGAACAACATGTTTGTTACGCCTCGCCACACGTGGCTCTACATGGTGACCCACTTTAGCTGCGGACCCATTGCCACCTAAGCATCTTGCATGGAGGATGAGGCCTTGGGACCAATTTCTAGGCCCATTCAAGCTTCTGCCACTGAAGCAAGGCTGCGGATGTGAAGGAGCTTCACAAGACCGAATCTGAAGCTCAATCGCAGCAAGTGATGACCCACACGCAGGGATTCTGAATCTATGTATGAAATTCTTTTGGAGTGATTGATGTGATCTTTGTAATGAATATGAATGTCTTGTCTTGTCAATAAGGTGGCTGCTGTGTAAGAGGATTAAATGCGCCACAAGCTAGGAAAGTCAAAGTGATGTCTAGGATTAGATGTTTCGGATGAGGAGATGATGCCACGTGTATATTTATCCGAGGGCCACCATTCTGTTTGTAATACTATAAATACCCCCTCCGTATAACATTTAAAGTTTAATGAAATTGTCAATACTAAAAACTAGTATTTATCTTCTCTATATGCACTTATTTGTTAAGATAGATAGATATCGATTTGCCTCCTATGAATTTGTAGCGATTGGTCATTATTATATAATCGTTCCATACTTCCACAACTATCTTTCTGGAATCCGAACATCATTGTTTTGTGTTAGAGACCTTTTCCCACGCCCCATTTTGGAGTGTTATTGACTGTCGATTCGTCTTTGCATGTTGGAACTAGCTCACGTGTACACAAGTGAGTCCGACTTCTGTTGTCCGCGTAGCCCAAACTGAAAACCAGGTCAACAATGTTTATTCTCAAAACCCAGCCATCACAAAAATCGCTTATACACTTACTGACAAACTGACCTATAACCCATTACCAGAAAATCTCAATCCCAAACACAGAAAACCCATACTTTCAAAAACGCCGTCGCTAGAAGACACCAACACCGCCACATCAAGTTCCGTTGCCTGCACCATAATACATTTTTCGGCATCCCTCAAGAAGCCACAGTAACAACCGTCATACGATACCCACCAACCAACAATCAACCTAATCCATATACACAAACCTACCAAACATACAACTATCACAATAACCCTGGAGGTGAGCTATTGCCTTCTCCGATTTCGCGCCTCTTGCGATACCTTAGAACACCTATCCTGCGTTCGTCGATTCCACTCGTAATCACTGCAACCACGCCAACCGCCAGTTATCTTCACAACGTCGACGCCCATAATCACCGCAACCTTGACACCTCTCGATTAAGCATTGTACATCGTACCATTGCCCAACCTAAAGATGTCGATGATTGGCGTCGTCATACAATTTTTCATACTTACACCAAGATCAATGATACCTTTGTAAAATTATTGTGCACAGTGGAAGTTGCATTAACGCAATTTTTGTGGCTACAGTGTCCCGTCTTGGGTTGACCCTTCTTCTATAGTTGTGAAGAGCGTTATCTGGTACCTATCTAGTTTCTTGAGTATAAGGATCATAAATGGTGTGACATCATTCCAATGGATGCTAGACACATCATTCTTGATCGACCTTAGTTGTTCAATTTGGATGTGACTATTTATGGTCGGTCAAATTCATGTTCCTTTGTATTTAATGGAAAGAAGATTCACCTTCATTCTTTATCGCTAAAATCTGTTAACTCACAACAGGCTAAGAAAATTGTCGAGCGGAATGGATTACATGTGATTGGCCTTACAGAATTTGAGCGTACACTCGTGGATGATTCTATTATGTTTGTCGTGGTTGTCATGGAAGTCCCTTCGGATTCCCCAATAGTGACCCCTGCTAAGGTCCAATCATTTCTTCAAGAATTTCAAGATGTATTTCGTAAGGACCTCCCTAATCGGTTGCCTCCTTTACGGGATATTCAACATGCTATAAATATTGTTTTCCTGGTTCGTTCCTCCCAAATTTGCCGCACTATTGGATGAATCCTACTCAGCATGCTGAGCTCCAAAGGCAAATGGGTGAGCTCCTTCACAAAAGATTCATTCGTGAGAGTTTAAGTCCTTGTGTAGCTCTCGCCCTTGTGACGACTAAGAAAGATGGTTCTTGGAGGATGTGTATTGATAGTCGTGCCATCAATAAGATCACTGTCAAGTATTTTTTTCCATCCCTCGACTTGATGATATGTTGGATATGATTATCAGTACCACAATCTTCTCCAAAATGATTTAAAAGAGTGGGTATCACTAAATTAGGATCCGCTTAGATGATGAGTGGAAAACTGCCTTTAAAACAAATGATGATCTTTACGAGTGGTTAGTCATGCCTTTTAGATTAATCAATGCTTCAAGTACCTTTATGAGGGTGATGACACATGCCCTTCGGCCATTCATGGGTAAATTCATTGTCGTCTACTTTGATAACGTTCTTGTGTACAGTAAAACTAGGGAACAACGTCGAGATCATCTTATACAAATTTGTTCTAAGCTTCGTGCAACAATCATGTATTCTAATGTGAAGAAATGTTCTTTCTTCAACGATAGAGTTGTCTTCCTATGATTCTTTGTCTCCGCTACGGGAGTATCTGCTGACCCCGCAAAGATTTTGGCCATTGTTAGTTGGCCTGAACCCAGGATTATACATGATATTGGGAGTTTTCATGGCTTAACCATCTTTTATTGTCGTTTCATCAAGGGATTTAGAAAGATCATGGCTCCTATCATGGAGTGCATGAAGAGAGGGAAATTTCATTGAACTCAGGAGGTAGCTAAGGCTTTTAAATTAATCAAAAGGCGAATTTGAGGTCAAATGTGATGCGTCAGGAGTAGGAATAGGTGGAGTCCCGAGTCGAGAACACCATCCTATTGCTTATTTTAGTGAGAAATTAAATGATGCCAAACAACGGTACTAGACTTATGACAAGGAGTTGTATGCAGTTGTACAAGTTTTACGCTATTGGCTTCATTACTTGTTACCCTAGGAATTTGTCCTCTATTCAGACCATGAGGCCATTCGCTTCCTTAATTCCCAAAAATGGTTGAATTCTAGGCATGGTCATTGGATCGAATATTTGCTGGTCTATTCTTTTGTTTTGAAGCCTAAAAAGGGTATTGAAAACCAGGCAGCTGATGCTTTAAGCCTTCACATCTCCCTTTTGTCCATCATGAGTGTTAAGATCATTGATTTTGAAAGGCTCAAGGAAGAGTACAAGTCATGTTTCGATTTTAAAGACATTTTTCTTGCTTTGCAAAGTGGCTAGATTGATACTACTGGTGGTTTTCGTCTTGAGGAGGGCTATCTTTTTAGATCCAATAAGTTGTGCATTCCTAGGACTTGGGTGCGAGATTTTGTAGTTTGGGAAAGTCATGCCGGTGGCTTGGCCGAACATTTTGGGCATGATAAGACCATAGAGGAAATTAAACATCAATTCTATTGGCCCAGTTTAAAGACAGATGTGGCTAAGAAGAACACTGGTCTCTACACACCTCTTCCTATCCCTAATTGTTATTGGCAAGACGTTAGTATGGATTTCATACTAGATCAGCCAAGTAGTCCAAAGAAACATGACTTCATTTTCGTTGTGGTGGATCGCTTCTCGAAAATGGTGCACTTTGTCCCTTGTAACAAGACTTCTAATGCATCTAAGGTTGTTAAGTTATACTTTCATGAGATCGTCAAGTTGTATGGCCTTCCTAAAACCATTATCTCAGATAGGGATATTCATTTTACTGGCCATTTCTAGAGAACCCTATTGCGTATAGTTGACACTAAATTGAAATTCTCTACTGCCTATCACCCACAGACTGATGGTCAAACTGAAGTTGTCAACTGCAGTTTTGGTAATCTATTAAGGTGTTTGGTCTAGGAAAATCTTAAGAATTGTGATTTGATCCTTCCTACAACCCAAATTGCATATAACAATTCTGTGAATCGGTCTATAGGTACGAGTTATTTTGAAGTTGTTCATGGTTATAAACCTAGGAAACCTTTAGACCTTATTCCCATGTCCTCGCATGCTAGTGTGTCTATTTCAGCTAAGACATTTATACAACATTTTCATGACTTGCATATTGAGATCAATAAACAACTGGAGGTAAGTAATGCATCATATACATTTTGAGCTAATTTACATAAAAGACATGTTGAATTTAATATTGGGGATTATGTTATGATTCGAATTAGACTGGAACGATGTCCATCTGGATCTGCTTCTAAGTTGCAAGCTCGTAGTGTTGGATCTTTTAAAATTTTAAATTGTGTTGGTCCAAATGCATACGTCATTGATTTACCATCAAATTTTATTACCACTCCACCTTCAATGTTGAGGACTTATTTGCATACAAATGTCATTTTAATCCCTCTAATGATCCTTTTATACCTCCATCTGTGGACTCACTTAAACATGTTATTCCTGCCCCGATTCCACCTGTCACAACACACAGATAAAATTGATGCTAATTTAGATGAACAAATTATGTTAACCAAGGATGGGAGAAATTCAACGCTTCCTTGTTTGTTGGGTAAGTCGCCCTGATTCTAATTGTACTTGGATCCCCAAAGAGACACTTTAACAACTTGACCCCAATTTATTGGACATTATAGGAGTCAACACAATCTTCCTTTGCCCGGATCACCATCCTTACGTGTCCATAGACATCGAAAAAAGTTTGTTCAACCGCTTAGTTTGTGGTTGGGAGTTTGACAGCAGTATTTGGTGATTTACTCACTCGACGTGGTCGAGTTTTTCTCCCATCTCGGGATTTTTTATGCGGACATTCTCCGTTGGGCCATTTGTTTGGGTCATTTATTTATGTTTTATGTCAATTTATTTAGGCTTTATGTTTTATTGGGCTTGTATATGGGTTTGGCCCAAGCCCCTTAACTAGGTTTATTGTTTTGTTATTTATATGGTTGTAATGGGAACTTCAAAAGACAGTTGATGAACGGAAATTATTCATGTTGGCTTGTTTCCCACTTTCCCTCCCGTTTCTTCCCTCTTTCTCTCCCTCTACATGCTCCCTCTCTTCTCCTCTTCTTCCCCTGGCTGTGATTCTGTTATTCAGCTTCTTGCTTCCTAATTGATTCTACATCACACCTCTTATTCATATATGTGAAGTGCATTAGATATAGGATTTATATGGTTAAGACATCCATGTACAAATAATGCAGCTTGAGAGGCCCGTGATGCATTTCTTAAATTGCCTGATTTGTTTTGACTGCACAAGATAAGCCCAATTTCAATAAGTTTTCTTAACTATGATTTCATTTACTTCATCATTATTATTATTATTATTTTTCTATTGTGGCAAATGGCTAGGGAATTTATAGAAATGCTATGGTATATTCGTTTGATAATATTAGCTTTGTAGTCTTTCCATGAGAGTTAAATGCCTTGTCGTGGCTGCCTTTTTTGTTGAAGGAAAAAAAAAACAACTCTGTTTGATAAAATGAACAAGTAACCTGGCATTGAGCACCTGAATTTGATACTAAAATTATCTAGCTGCAGCCAAGGCACGGTGGCTGAAAATTCTACTCATACTTTTTCTATAAGGAACCATCAAAGCACTGCTGCATCTGAAAGCCGCGGCTGCGCTCTTACTAGAGTGCATTATCATTTTGTTTTCCCCCTAACCCCTTGGGGGACAGCTTGATTAGAGTATCAGTACGTCCCTTAGTCTATTCCTTAAGAAGGAATAGCGGTCTGGTTCTGCTAGATATTCTTTAAGTGGCATTCTGTTCTCTAAAGCTCCTCTAGTGAGTGGTTTTATCTGTATTAGTTCATTGTTCACACACATGCCGTCATTTCACTCTGTTCGGGTCATTCCAGAGGCTATCTGTTCTACATGTAAATGTATAAATTGCTCAAAAGTCAAGATTTGGTGGTGGAAATTCTCTTTCATATTCTTCATTACAGCGAAACGCTGGCATCAAACTTCTTGAATGCAAATCAGTGCTGTAGTTTTTTAGAGACCGTTTGATATCGCTTGAAAAGACAACTCCAGAATTACTGTATCTGATCCTTCTGTTTTATCTCTGTCAGATACAACAGCTTCTGAAGGAAATGGATGGCGAATTTCTTGAGGTAAATTCTATTGTAGCTTTCTGTTCTTCAACCAATGGTGTATTTGGTAAAATGGAAATAATCTAGCTGATAAATATAGACCAAAATTTTTTCAACTCAGTTCTGAAAACACAAACTTTTATTCACTCTATCTAAATTACCCATTTTGCATTTTTAGTATATTTTTAGTTTCCGTATATTTTGTTTAGAACAATCAGTAGAAGTTTGTATGATTTATAAAGGGTGAATGACCATATAAAACTAAAGCTGATATTTGGACTGCAGGTCAGGTTTCATCCATCAGATAGTTTTCAAATCTGTTTTGTGTCAATTTCCCCATCTTTTATCTTGCTCACTAGATGATCTAATTTCTGTCATCACTATTTTTCTTTTCCAAGATTTGCACATTTTTAATAACCATAACTTTCTGCTTCAAGAATGACAGTTATGACTTGAAATTACGTTGCAGGTTATTTTTTGTACTGAAGACATGATTAGCCGTTCACTCTGGGAAGCAGTTAATACTAAACAGCCCAAGTTGGAAGATGTTAAGGTTAGATTTCTTAACTATCTGGCAAATTCCCTAATTCCCTTTATTCATCCGTAGGAGCTCTGTCTGAAAGGAAGTAACTTTACATTACATGAACTTTGAAACTGAAATGTAAGTCTTCTTACTTTCCACTTTTATGCTTTATTATTGTTGTATTGGTGATATCAGATTCTGGTATTCTATGTTGGCATGTATGGTAGGGAGAATTCAATAGCACTGAACAAGATTAAAGAAGAAAATAGCAAATAGAGCCAATTTATAGATTCTCATGAAATATTTGAACAGTAGCTACATGTGCATTATGATGAAGGAAACTTGTTTTGGAATTATATGAAGGCAAACAAATACTCATTTGCGACTAGTCCAAGACAATGGTCAAAATGAAAGTCCAAAATAGTACATTTTTGGGCTACCACTAGTCTGTCATATAGCGGTTTGAGATGCTTTAGATGTTCATTACTGCATGCACACATGGCGTGCAATATACCAAAAGATAACGTGTCCTGCAGATTAAAGACTGAATTTTCCATTTTAAATATGAATATGTTAAGTGAAATGTCATTTTATTTTCTTCATTTGTTAATGTCATCTTTTTTAGAGGGTGGGAATGCATATAAGAGGAGAGAAATCATCATTTATTTGAACTGAATCAATCTATGACATTTAGAAAATGAATAATCCCAAAAGTAGACATGCTTTGTATCTGGTCTTGTCACAGAACAATTATACGTTGCCTCTGATTTACCTAATATTGTCAAAATAAGCTGTTTCATCTTTGCAGATTGCAAAATCATTGCCTCGAATTTGTTTCTTATCTGGTCTTACTGGAGAGGAGATGATGGTGTTTATTGACAGCTTTCCAGAAAGTGGTAATGAATGCATATGCTATTTACATTTCATCGAGTGTCATATTTTTGTCACATCAATTCCAGTCCTGGTTGAAACTGGAACAACATGCAAGAACTTTCACATATTTCAACTTCATAAAATTCTAGAATGTCCATAGCGAAAAAAAAGTATATCAAATATCTGACTTTTGAAGTTCAATATATCCTATAGTTTTAGGTTCTGTTTGGATCATGTGTTTCATAGAGAAAAATGAAAAATGAAAAGGAAGTCAGCGGAAAACTGGTTTCCATTTACTTATTCTCCTTCTAAAATAGAAACAAATTCTATAACTTTTTATCATGTAAAATGAAAGGAAATGAAAGTTTAAATCGTAAACCATCTCTTTTCGCATGTTCTTACATCCATTCTAATCCCATGTTTTCTCGAAATTCAAACGATGGCTTGATGCTAATGAAGATAGGTTGAAACTCAGCAGAAGTCCAATGGTAAGTGGTGAAGGCATAACAAACTGTAGAGCATTACATTTCATTTAGTTGCATAAGTAGTATTAACTCATTTAGATTAGATTGTGTTCAATTTTATTCTCGAGGGAAAAGTACTTCAATGAATCAATTATGTGGTTGTACTGAAAATTTATGGGGCAATCTGAATTGAGGGAAAGGTACTTCAATGAATCAATTATGTGGTTGTACTGAAAAATTATGGGGCAAGTTTCAGATTCTGTGACAATTTGTCATACTTTGGGGTTTCAAGTTTCTTTGGTTACGAAAATTTTCATGAAACACTTAACCTCGTCCGTGCTTTATCTTCTGCACTTAAAAAATATTGTGTTTCTTTCCTGTAGGACTGGAACCTCCGGCATTCGCGGCCCTTGTTCCAAATAGTGCTGACAAACCTTTAGCAGAGTTGATTGAAGAGATCATGTTGGACCATGAAATGCTCGTAAGTCCACAGTTAGTTTCTGTTATTTGAGACATATTTTGCCATTATGTTCTTTTCGACATACGAGTCCTTTTTCCTCTTGTAGAGTGCAAGAAAAACGAGCTAGAGGGAATGCAGAGATATTCACAGAAGTTCAAGTAATACCACTTACATGATTAGACTATTGATAAATTTTAGGCTAAATTGTGGCTATTGCCAACCTTTACCCTGTTTGCATTTCTACACTACCTTTGTTTCTTGGCATTAGTTTACCCAATCATTTATAAATTGGTGTCTGTGATTCATATTTACGATTTCCATCCAAAATTTTCCGTTAAACTGACATAAAAAGATGAATTTGGCTCAAACTTGAACAAAGTAAAAGAATATATACCAAAAATAGAAAAATAAAAGATAAACAAAATTCACTCGTCTTTGTCCTCGTGAACACCTTTCAACATCCCCTATCCAAATTGTAACCTCAGTTACCTCCACCCCTGGCCGCCCCTGGCCGCCACCACCTCCCTCCACCATGAACACCTCCCTCCAACCCCCCCCCCCCCCCCCCCCCCCCCCCCCCCCCCACTTCTCAATCCCAACCCCTCTGTATAACTCAAAAGTGTAATAATGCCAAGAAACAGAAAGATTGGGATATAAGTGCAAAAGGTGGGGACATGGAGGATGCAATTTAGCTTCTTCATTTTTTTTTTATTTTTAAATTCAAGCTAAAAAATAGTTAGCAAATCATATTTTCATGTTGAGTCTGATTGGCTAATTTTATTTGGATTTATTCATTTTTAGAATTGGAGGCCAACCAAAGCCTATGGAAATCTTCATTAATGGCAGAAACAAGTTTCCAAGTGAATTCTGAATGTGTTTTTAAGTCCCTTCCCTGCATCAGTTGAGGGTAGTTTGGCTTTGTTTATAACATATTTGACAAATTGGAAATGCAATTTTTGGTTTAAATGGGAGATAGATGTAATAAAATAGTAATTTCTTCACTAATTGTTTGTGCTGTTGAATCAAATGAGTAGCAGTTTTAATGCAAACTTTCTTCTAAATTCATTGGGAAGCAAGAAAAAATATTTATGTAAAATACATTTTTCTGATATAATTAGCTGGCATTCAATAATTTCTTGCACAATGCAGAAGGTCTGGTTCCAAATTAGGGCTGGACAAAACTCTCGAACCGAACCGATCGAACCAGATTCGAACCGAGCAGTTCTTCTTAAATTAAATACCTGAACGGATATTTGAATCAAGAACCGACGGGTTCGGTTCCGTTCTTGATTCTAGATCAAGAATCGAATAAAAATCGAATCTCCTTAATTTTTAATTTAAATAAGCTAAATTAATTTATTTTTCTCTAAATAAATTTGCTAACTAGTTAGTTTAGCTCAAAAAAAAAAATAAAAAAAAAAAAATAAAAAAAAAAAAATATATATATATATATATATATATATATATATTTTTTAATTTTCAGTCCAAACCTAACTTAATCAAATTGACATTAGTTTTACCCAAATATGTTATTCTACTGTAGTGTCGTTTCTACCGTTCTGGAGAAATGGAATTGAAGCTTGATAGTGCATCTCTTCATTATTGTGAACTTGATATCTTCATCTTTATGTGATTTTAACAATCAAATGTACTAAGAACTCGGTAAAGAGATACGCAAAAGACACATAAGATTGAACAATATTATTTTGTAAGAATTAAAATTAAATATGTCATTAGTTGAATTAATGTAATATTGCAAATGTTAAAAAAATTAATTATAGTTCGAAACTCGGGGAACTGAATAGAACCAAATCAAACCCGAACGGTTCTATATTTAAATTTGGATCCGACAATTTCACTTATTAAATACTTGAAAAATTAGGTTTCGATTCTCGTTAGAATCAAATCGAATCGAATCGGGCCATGTTCAGTCATATTCCAAATTGAGTGAAAAATGAGCCACTTTGTGTAATTTCAAGAGTAGGTAATACAAACTTGAAATATTGAAAACCTGTCTTCTGTTACATTTTTGTCTTTTTATAAATTTCATTAAAATTATTTGTGCTTGTGCATTTTCCCTTAAAATGTGTTCCAAGTGCAATATTTTCAAAAAGAATAAAGCTATTTGTACACAATCCCCCACACAATCTCTTACACCCCCCTCACATGGAGGGGGGCCCACAAATATTTTAATATTTGTGGGCTCCCCTCCATGTGAGGGGGGTGTAAGAGATTGTGTGGGGGATTGTGTGTACATGTAGCATAGTCCTTCAAAAAAAGGCCAAAATTTTAAAAACTTGAAAAGGTTGGAAATTTTTAAAAAAAACAAGAGACAGGATGAGGACCTCTTTGCACAAATTAAAAAAGTTGGATACTTCTGACTGTCCATTTTTCCTTTTTTTCTTTTAACGGAGATTTGGGATGGCAGTTACAATTTAAGCAATTGTATGGCCCTCTATCCCATTTTTATTTAGTTTTTCAATTATTTTATATTATTCTCCATTGCCACATTTTTATCTAGTGACGGCGCTCGCTCATTTGCTTTCTGCAGATTATCAAAAGTAAATAATTCTGATAATCTGCCCTTTATTTATTCATTTGATTTGATTTTTTTTTTTTTTTTAATTGGTCCTAAATCTGCTATGCTTACATATAAATTTGATTGAAATCTGGCAATCTGCAATATTTATAATGCCTATAATGTTTTCCTCTTTGCATTGTATCCGTATTAGGTTGTTTTTCGAAGATTTTCACATGGAAAACAATTTTGAATATATTATAAATCATATTGAGATAAATAGTAGTATGTGATGCTTCATACACGTATTTCTAATTCATTTCCTAATGTCCAATGCACATTATGTCAAACCCTCTTCTCAATAAATTTGAAATCGACCACGTGAATTCGCTACTAAATTTCGTTTGTTGAATAGATCTACTGGTGGATGGAAAGTAATTCAATTCTTAGCAGTTAGTCACAACAGGATATGTTAGTTTTGATTTATCCCTCCCTCCTTCGAGTCACATTACCACTTTAGACTTCAACGAAACATGTCTCGACTATTAAATCGCCATTTCTTTAGTTTATCTTCAATTGGTGTTATTTCCATTTGTTGAGGATAAGTAACCATGCCTTATGCCCAAGATCTTCAAGCAAAAGTGCTCAGATCACCCAACGGTGTTGCTTAACGGAAGTTAAGTAATTCTAGAAAAATATTCACTTTGAGTAATATTATTTGCAGTTGCTTATTGCCGTAGTCGTCCTATGTGACATACATGGATAGTTAATGATTTTTGGTATAAGGTAATAAAAACTACCACAATAGTGTATTAAATCACTAACTGTCACATGTATGTCAGGTAGAGTGATTGCAGTAGTAAACGACTGCAAATAATATTATTTATTCAATTTTGCTTCTCTCTCTTATTAGCATAGTATTTATGGCCAACTCCAAGGAAGGGAGGGTTCGGTTTGTTTATGTTCTTCTTCAACTTCGCAATCTAATTACCTATCTTTGAAAATGAATGGAATCGAGTAGAGGTCTTCATTTGTTGAATCTTCAATATTTCAATGTGTATATTTTTGAGAAAATTCCTCCCAAGTGTCCATAAGACGTGTCATGTTGTAAGTAAATTTTATTCGAAAATATAAGTTTGGCCAAGTCTTAGTGTGATCTTTTGTTGGAACTTAGTCCAAAAACTTTCTTCTGAAGGAAGCTAAATAAAAAAACTATTGTTTTACAATCGAGATTGTAATATCTTATCATACCAATGCGTATTATATTTTTCAGTCATCGGAGTTAAAACATGGCAGCTAAGTGTATAATCCCGGCCCTGATGGGATCAATTGCCGTTGCGTACGTGTGTGACACTACCCTCTCAGACGGGAAGATTTTTGGAGGCAATTTTTTTCCCCATTAAAATTTCATTATGAAAATTTGATGTTTTGGTGTGTCCAACTTACTTGTGCTTTATCATTCAGGTACTACTCCCAAAACTGTTTCGAACAAAGAGTGGTTGAAAGAGACTGACAAAAAGTTCCAGGCTTGGCCGCGCACGGCTGGTCCACCGGTGGTCATGAACCCCATCTCCCGCCAAAATTTTATCGTTAAGTCTCGTTATGATTCGTGAAGTTGTTGCCTTCTCAACTATGATTTTCTTCTGGTTTACTTTTCCCAATGGAATATGATTTCATTTTAGTGTTGCTAATAATTTGCATTCATAAATTAAAGAGCCGCTCTTAGATTGGGCCCTTTCTCTTTTGTTTGCGTTTTGTTATGCATACAGATCATCAACAAGACCTGTTTGATTTGGTAAATTTGCCATGGAACTAGACAAATATTTTCCATTTTTTTTATTTTGATTGTTTGATTTGTCAAATTTACCATGAAAAATATTTTCTTATTTTGCCTCACACGTGCACATTTTCTAGCTTTTTTGTGTAAATTATTTCCCATCATTTTGGTTGGTTTTCATTTTCCAAGTTTTTTTTTTTTTTTTTTGGGCAATAAATTTTTTTTTAGACCCAATGATAGAAAAATTTATCCTTTTAATAGATAATTTGCATGAAAAACAAAGTCAGACGAATGATATTCGGTATGTTTATTTATTTACAATTGGAATAAATTTTAGACCCAATGGTGAAAATTTTTATCACATTAATGAACAATTTTCGTGAAAAATAAAGTTAAACGGACACCAAACTTTCGATATTTTTCAGGTGAAAATTTATACCAATTAAACACAATTAATTACAATTCCTAGACAAACGAATTCTAGGCAAATCAATTCTCTACTATTCATTTTCTTTTCATCCTTACAATCAAACAGATCCTAAATGTTATGATTTCATGAAAAAATGTCATTTTTCCATCCAAATTCATACTTTTGTGCTGTTTAATAGAAATATTTTTTTTTTCGAAACAAGAATATGTTTTCTTTAAGGGAGTTGATTTTTATTTTTCAGGTAATTTACTATCTCTATTTCATCTACTCACCAATAAAAAAATGGACAAGTATAATATTTTTTAAGTTGAAATAAATCAATAAAATACATTTAATTGACTGACAAATTACATGCAAATAAGTTCTAGGTAGCCTAAAATTTTCTTTCATACAAATTTCATACTTGCAATCAACACCCTTACTTCATTCAAGGAGAATGATAATAATTATGTCTGGTGATGATTTTATTTTCTTTCTTCGCAATTACTTGAGATTTAATCTCGTAGCGATAAAAAATCTCACCTAGCAAATTCTAGGCTGCAGCAATCATGCTGATTCGCTTAACAAGAAGATGTCTCTAATTCTCTCGAACAACCTCATTCGAATTACATTGTAGGCAATCTCCTTATTCATCACCAAATATTGATATATAATCATTGACGAAGATAAGATTAGTGAAAAAAGAATAACAAATACCCCATTTGCAAGCATTTTTTTCCTATGTATGTTGCTTAAATTCGAACTCATATATCCAATTTTATAAAAAGAAAATTCCTTTATCGAATTCAAATATGCAGACAAGCATCATACGTGTCATACATCTCAATCATTTCCAACATCTGCCAAATGTAATCTATCAAGATGCCATAGCATGTTCATAAAACGTAACCTTAAAAAACAGTGATATAAGATCAGAGTGGTTGTGTATTTACAAACAGCTTTCAAGGCGATAAAAACCAAAGTCGATGATCACATTGTAGAAACTAACTTTCCCGAGTCGATTGTACGTTCAGAAAGCGAGCACTGTATCCACCTCTTCAGCATTTCTAATGAAGCTTTAGGCTGATCCATGGGAACCATGTGTCCGGCATCATGGACCTGTATGTTATCAAACACGATAGTGAGAGTTAAGCAAGTCCATTAATCTCCACGGACAAATATAAATGTTTGAAAAGAAGGGAAGTAAAGATGGACCTTTAAGAAACTGAGAGGCCCATGATTTTTCAACAATCCTGCTTTAGAACCATCAACTTCAAAAGGAGTTTCAGAAGATGCTACAAACTCTTTTCGGCCACTCCATTCCATTGCATGAACCCATCTCGAGTTACCTGCTCAATTTTAATTATAGATGATTATAAAAAATTATTTTTACTGAGATTATAGTAAGTTGAAAACCAAATTTAAATAAATAATATTTCCTCTCTAACAGCTTATGCTTTTAGACAAGCTAATTCAACATTTTTGCGAAATACATGTTCAAATCTCAACGCCACCCATTTATGAATATTGTGCACGTGTTGATGCTTTAAAAAAAATATGTATAAATTTCAATAAATGACTGTGTCCGCCCGTCTAATAATTCTAGCATAGTATACAACTATAATTCATTCCAAGTAGAAAAGAGCCTCACCAAGCCAGTTACAGATAAGATCATATTCTCCGGCATACACTAGCAACTTTATACCGTCCTCGAGAAGAGAGGGGATACCAACTTCAAGATTTCTCATCCAATCAGTAAGCATGGCCTGGTACACAGTAGTACTACAGGACACAAACTCTATATCCCCCACTCCAAGTGTATTCCTGACAGACTTTTGGTTGAGAAATTTCTCTAAGTTTGAAAAGTCATAGCAGAGGCTGCCTTCACACTTCTTTCTAATGTCATAATACTGCAAGTGAAAATATCAATACTCAATTTCAATAGAGCCAATTATCATCTTGAAAGTTAAGTTAATCTTCAATGGACTTTTCATAAATGACAGATTTGAGCTGTCTAACATGCAAAAATATAACGTGATTCCTGTGATTTTGCACCATAGGGGGGAATGAATGGAGTACTAGGGTTTAGGAGCAACATTTCTAAAATTTCTCATTCATTAGTCATACTCCCAAGCAATTGACACCTTTTTCCAAGAAAAAATCTAAAAATTCATCTTTCATGTATTTTTGACTTCCAAACATCAGCATATGTTAGCCATACATAATACAATAAGTTGTATTACTTCCTTACATTTAAATCACCAACACGAGCAATAATAGAATTGAATATGGTATTGCAAGCAAAATAAGCAGCCATGCAAGAGACTGTCCCGTCAGTGCCTGAAACAAGTAAAATGAAATTAAAGCCAACTAGTAACTTCAGCCACTGAAAACTATTAGTTCAAATTGGTTAGAGTTCAGGAAGAAATACACGTGCATTTATACAATAAGAAAAAGAGTTTCTTTAAGAAAATATAATTTGCACAATAAGGCCCATTTTATCGTTTGACCTTATTACCATTAAAGGTTCATGTCAATCAGCAATTTTCTCTCTCAAAATAACACCACATCCTAGTTTCTGTGCCAACATTTATAACTCTGAAAAATTGTTTATAACTGCATCCAACAACTAATAACCATTCAAAGCTTCTTTCGACAAATTCAAATGAAATACACCATCTTCTCCACCCAAGGAGCCCAATCCATCCCAAAAGTCTCCAACTTCTTTGGAATAAAATATTGAAATTGGCCAAAAAAGGCAATAATGGTTGACAATATCAACATCAAGTGAGCAGAAAGAAGTGTCAATAGAATCTGATTTGCGTAAGGGACAGCCAATCCTGAGAGCTCACTAATTTGCAGCACAGAAAAATGAACTAATACTTCTTCATATATAGAAAGATAAATTAGCCTTCACCACCTGCTACCCTCCTTAACCCTACTCCTGCCAGTATAGTGTAGAACGAGGTTGAGAAACAGTTCAATTACTGTTGTGTAGGTGCAAGGAAGTCCAGAGAGAAAGAGTGCACATATTTTGTTCCCATAATTTCATTTAGAAAGGATGAACTTGTCTTCTAATATATGACTATTATGGCATTTTAACATGTATTATAATAGCGGGATCACATTGGCATTTAATTTGGAATAGCATTGAATAACAAATAAATTTCGGAGTGTACTGTTTTGGAAAACAATAAACATGCGCCATTTTTCAACTGCTAAATGTAGAAGAGCTTTTGTAGAGAAAAATTAGAACGGAGATCTTAAATCTTCTTATAAATGGGCAAAAAAGTAGATGGGGAATGGGTGGGGAGGGGGGGTTGAGAGTGATAAGATGTCAATTTACCACAAAACTTTATTGCTGATTCACACAGTGGAAGCACTTTATTGATACGATCATGATCCGACTGCGTAATTATTCCCATGTCAAGTGCATAATCAGCATAAGCACCATACTGAATTCCTGGATCTGTGAGCCCATTTCCAATAGCAAACCCCTGTATGTTCCCTCAAGTAAAATAAATCAACATAATCTTACAAGCATACACATCACGTAAGTGCAAAGGGAAAAATACCTTCAGATTTACATGAATTCCTTCTTTTGCTTTGTTTCCTTGGTGAACGCGAGCAGCAAAAGCAGGAATGTAGTGCCCGGCATACGACTCTCCGGTAATATAAAAGTCATTAGTTGCAAGATCAGGATGCTCCTTAAAGAAAGCCTATATTGAGAAAAGTACTACAATGAACTTTCTTTCAGTTAAATGTATAATATTTAGCAGAAACCTCCAGTTGACAAAGAAACATTTTTTCCCAAGAATGATCTTTAACTTTTTTCTCTTTATAAATTGATTTGATTCTTCAACATATTACACTTGTAAGAAGGCATTCACATTTTCAGTAACAACATATATTCATAATCAAGAATATAAAGTTGTTTCCCAGACAGTAGTTTGTATCGAAAATGTTTAGGCCCTTTTAGTAATCCACCAGATTTAGTTTCAACTTTCAAATGAAAATGCATACAACTTTATGCATTTTCTCGAAGAAAAAGCAAAGAAGTAAAATGTTTGAATTTGGCAACTGTTTATACTCGAAGAAAACAATTGCAGTTTTCATCACTTCATGTTTCCTGCAAAGAACATGCAGATGGCCCCTTGATACAGTGGAATGGAAAAAGAGGATCCAGTTAACCAACCTCAGATAAATATGGCACTAATGTTTGTTGTCTTTTTCTATCAATGTGGAGCCATATGCCCCTTCAGTTGCTTTCAAAAATTTTATTGTCACTCTAGGTAAAAGCTACAGATGTTTACTTCATTCTAGAGTAGAGGAGGGGAAAGAGAACAAAGCAAAACTGACCTGTAAAAAATCATACAAGTCATCGCTGACACCCTTTTCATCATGGCGAATGTCACGTCTATCAGAGCTATAGCTGAAGCCAGTCCCAATAGGCTGATCAACATACAAAATATTCGAGACCTGCAGAATCATAAGAGGAAATAAATCAATTTTCTTTGATACCTGAAATACTATTATTATACGGGCGACTGTCTAAAATTCTACAAATGGCAAGCAGGAAAGCAAATCCATCCACACTCTCTTATTTTCTTCAGTAAATTTCCTAGTAATTTGAAAAAAAATCCATGAGAATGGCATCACCTTATCCCACCCATACTCATTCCCTACAAGAGATAGGTTATTGGCAATGGTGAAAGGTCCATTCTCATAGAAAAGAGCCATCTCACTGCTACAACCTGGTCCACCGGTCAACCAGATGACAATAGGATCTTCTTTGCTGTTGCGTGATTCAAAGAAAAAGTAAAACATCCTGCGATGAACACCGCCCTATTGTTAATTAAGACACCATGTAAAGCGAGTAAAAACTTTTAGAGGGAAAATAGTAGAGCTACAAAAAACAGACAACCAGGATATCAAGGGAATAAAATTTTGGGTATTCATCTTGGATTCAGTTATTTGATGCTGCTACATTATATCAGCAATGTAAGGATTCAAAAATCTAAGCTATCAGAAAACAATTAATACGTATTCCTTCAATGCAAGTCCATGAAAATAAGCACACAATGAAAAGTATTGAAAATATTGGGAAATTCATTCAATACAAACCAGAACTAAAATTGAATAAAAATGTTCAAGTCCATTGTGATTAAGTAATTTAATACCAGGTCCAAAGATAAGTGTAAATAACACCAAGCCTTAATCCTATAAATTTGGAGTCAAATACATGTATCGACTTCGCAACTCTATTTGGTTTATTGCTAAATCTACTAGAAAATGAAAAGCAACTACATCCTTTGCAGCCAGAAGAAGCCATGTTATTTTTGACCAGCCCTTCTCTTCTAACGTCTTGAGATCAATCACTCTTATGAGGGAGCCTCTTTAGGTATACATAAGGAATGTCTCAATCACCTATATACCATTTCCTTGATCTCGCTTCAATTAATGCCACCTCTACTTTGTGGCATAAATTGTCATTTCTTGCTGGTACGATCAAACCTCCATCTTAGCATTTTCATTCCTACAGCATTCATCTTATGGACATGTTGTACTGTAACAACCAAACACTCAATAACATTAAGTTCACTGGTCTAATAATATTAAAATAAATTGCGGCGACCATCCCCAACCTTTACTTCATTTAGCACTTCTGCCCCTAAGCTTTGTTTCTTAGCATTATCTTCCATAAATTACTAATTGTTGTCTCTGATGACGGATGGTTTGTCAAAAAATTTTGTTAAGGTGATGGAAAAAACAAAAATACACTTAAGCTTAAATAAACAAACAAATAAATATAACAAGGAAAAAATGTAAAATTAGTCTCCTCTCCAACAAATAAGTTTGACTAAAGCAAACGAATATGAAAAGCCATTAATTCTGGAGGGAATCACTAAATAGAATAACTCAATAAATAACTGTGAAAGGAAAAAATATAATCACAGAGAAAACGCTCAACAGTAACAAATGGTGAGGAATATAGATTGATTATTGTACAAAATCACATGAAAATAAATCCTCCTAAGCCAAAGGTTTAAGGAACAAACCTAGCGGCATGAGAACGCTGAATCTTGTAGTAACCAGCATGGTGCCCAAGGTCCTCGAGCGAAACTCCTTTAGGATCAACCAAATAGGGAAACTTAACACGCCACTCGACAATATTCTGACCAGAGGAAAAATAACGAGCATTTTCACGGTCTAAATCAACCACGTTGATCGGTTTATTAGGGAACAAGTTGAGGTCTCGGATTAGCTTCTCTGCCCGAATCGATGGCGGGCGGAGCAATGCCACGGCCGAAGAGAGTAGAGAAAGAAGGAGAAAGGCGAAGATAAATTTTGCAGAGTAACTCTCCATATTTGTAAGAGCTGGATGGGATAGGAAATTGAGATGGTGAAGCAACGTGTATATATACACACTTGGAAAAGGCGGGGTAAGTGGACGGGGTGGGGGGGGGGGGTATGCCTAACGGTCAACAGAGAATTAAGTGGGGGTTTAGGGGTGAGATATGGCGTATTTATCGGACAAAATCCAACATAAAAGAATATCTCAAAAAATTGATCATTTTTTAATATAATTTTTACTAATTACAATTCTCAATTATTTTGATTATTATATTAAAGAGAACTATAGTTATTAAATAAAACGACGTTTGAATTTTGCAAAATTAATCTTAAAAATATTTAAGAAAGGGGTAAGAAGAATCTAACTGGAAGTTATCCCATGTGGGTAGGGACCAATGTACGGTGACTTAGACTCTAAGCAAGAAAATTGCTTAAAGTTCTATCTTTAAGTAAAAAAAACTACTCACTTTTATGAGAGCCATTTGTTTTTCATTAATTATTTATAAAAATAAAAAATATAATCGTTGTCAATCACATCCAATCATCATTTTTTACTTTTCACTTTTTGTGTGGGACCATAACGACTATATTTTTCATTCTTATTTTGCAAATAATGATAATCAAACGGGGCCATAAACTTTCTACATCAAAAGTTTCATCTTTCTCTACACAGTTACACTTTTTTTTGCTTTATGGTTTCAAATAGCTAAGTTAAACTCTTCGTACTTATGGTTACTAGAATAGCTAAACTCCACCCTATTCTTGAAACTCTTCCTCGTGAAGTTTGGTAGGTTTCATCAACTCAATCCCGGTCGGGTTGTAAGAACGAGGCTCGAGTTTGCTTAGTTGTGTTGGTCTACTGAAAAAATTACCAAAGGAGCTCCATATTTCTCATTTCATTTCTTTTGAAAATACATCCAACCAAATTAACTTAATCGGCAAACCTGTGGGTACGAAATGTCATCAAAGCAGCAGCAATAACATATGAATAGAGATAAAAACATAGACTAATTTATAAGGGTTTAGACTACTCTTCTTAACAAGATTGATTTTTTAAAATGAAATTCCAACTCAAAAATGAACACATGGATTTCAAGATTGGTCTGCTCAAACGAGCTACCATTTTGAGGGAGCATATTAAGGGATATAATCCCACATCGAATAAAGATGAAAACATAGATCAATTTATAAGTATTTGTACTACAAATTATAAACAATCAAAACAACTATAAGATTAGACTAATTTAACTATTGTTACAACAACTAAAATTGGAAGTTAATGGATACTGAAACTTCAAGTTTCAATTATATTTCACATTGCAGTGCAAATAGAAAGCTTCAGAAAAGACCTAGAATAAGATTATCTAGTCAAAAAGCCCCTCATCGTGCCAGATATCAACCAAAAAGTCCACCATCTCCTGCAGAATGTGTATATACATCTGGATCAGTATGCATATGCACGGATTTGTACATCAGAGACTACATGATAATGCCCCATACTTGCACTAAAAAAGCGAGTGACATGATCTTGATAGAGCAAGTCAGAAAAGGTAGGAAATGACCAAAACTTAGTTGTTAAGGATACCCAAATTAACTGGAAACGATGCTTAGTTTGTTGTATTTGCACTAATATTGGTAGTCCAATTCTAATGCCAGCACAAAATTAAAGTTCGTTTCATAAAAAATAGACACTCTTATGCTGGCACATAAAGCTCATTTAAAGAAAACTAAAAGTTTGTTGTAAAGTCATCGTTCGAGTGAGGGGGACACCTAAATACTTAAAAAGTGCACAAGCAGTATTTTTATCCAGAGAACTTACAGGTAAAGGGATTGGCTCGGAAAAAGGGTCATCAGTTGAGAATAAGTCTTCATAGGTCATTGACCAGCTGCAAGAGCAAATACCAGAGTAGATTTCAATGTATAATCTTATAAACTGAGAAATGAAAATCATTGACGTCGTTAATGGTTCTTGGTTACCTCGATATGCTACTAAAATGGTTGTCATTAACCTTTTCACCATAATACAGATGTACACGTATGCATATGTACAGAAAGGCACGAGTTCAGTATTCTCAATAGCTCCAAGTAGGGAAGAGTAAACAGCTAAAACTTTGATCTACTATAAAAAAAATTCTCTCTTTTACAGAGAAAAAGGACCACATACATATGTGCAATGGAGGCAGTTGTATTATATACCCTAGTCACTTAGAACTATATAAAAGAATCATCTTATGACAAAACATTAAGAGGGCCTTCAAGGCGTCCGTAAATGCAAGCAAAGTAACCAGCCGTTCTTGTTGCATATAAATAGATTAGTCAGACAAGTATACAAACGTCAACCAACTCAACATCTAACCTAAATGGCAACTCTGAATTTAATGACACACTATGGGATTTTCTTCTAGCTATTCATTTCATTGCAACTATATCAAATAGTGCTACCACATTTTGTTTGTCCCTATAGAGCTATTGGCAATCAACGAAGACATGGAAATTATGTGCAGTACCTTATAATCGGATCCTTTGGCACCCTTTCCGGCCTCTGAGATAGATCTCCAATCCATTTTCTTCTGCTCTCGTGCCATGAAATTGCAGCTAAAAACACAGACATATTAAAGATCTCTCATTAACCTTTTCACTTCAATCACCTTCTTGTGTAGGTCACACTCATTTTTTTCTTTGAAGGCCTAATAAACTTTCATAAATGCTTGAAGCTGTTAGGGAGAGAACTTTCTTTATTTATATGTGTATCTTCAACAAATCAGATTTTGTGTCAATCATTTGTCTTCAAGTTTGACAAATGAAATTTTTAGAACAGTTTAGCTGCAAGATTCGAACCCATGACCTTCCGTAGTACACAAGCCTCTATAATTATAACAGAAGATAAATTCAAGTGGCATATGTTGGACCACTGGAGATTGTTTGGATATATTCATCAAAAGTCACTAGATGCATCAGTCAAAAAAGCAATCATACTGGTATTAATGATATGCTTCGAGGAAGAGGTCAACCTAAAACGCACAGAATCAGGTAATTTAAAAAGGATATACACGTCCACAGTTTAACTTTGGAAATTGAAAAACGCAGAGGAAGAAGAGAGTCGTGTAGCCAGATGAACAGGCTTTGTTAAGTATATTTGACCGACACATAGATAGACGAGAAGATGAATCGTACTATTTACTTCAATGTACAATAGCCATGGATGTGACTAAAATCATTAAAATATTTAGCCCCTTAATTGTTCCTTTCTTTTGTTAGTTTACACACACATAATTTTTCCTTGAAAACCTCTAATTCAGTTATCTATTTCGATAAACTTTCAATCTACATACCAATAAAGCCAGCAAGGGTAGACGTAAAAATTATTAACTTTCTGAACCCCATGTCATGATTATCTTTATATACTCGATTCTATACACAGATAATTATAAGTAAGACTTACCGTGATTGACGAACACAGAAGTGCTCATGTGATTTTCTCCTGGCTTTTTCGATTCATTAACCGGTGTTGGATTCTCCAAAGTTATATTCTTGTTGCAGCATGAAATTCCAATATCAACTTCCATAGTGACTATAATGAAAAACCATCCCCTTTCTGTTGAAAGGGAAACTATCAACAACTTGTTTCTTCAAATGACCTCTTAAGATTGTCTCTATGCGTACGGTTAGATATGAAGAAGGATTTTAATGTAACTACTGAACTGCATAAAAGAGATACACTTTTAATAAACACAACAGAGGACAATTTGAATAGAGAAACAATCACCTTTGCAAAACTTTTACTAAAATGGAAATTGAAATGTAATTACATCTGTATTCAATTTTCATAGTGAGTATGTACCAATTTATATTTCATATTAGCATGAGTTGCCCTAGAACATAATATGTTGAGTGAAATTTTAATGTTGCATATAGAAAGAAAAAAGTAATATCTGCAGTGTGCAGTGCGTCCAACTCAAACCCAAAAGGTTACAAGTGAAAGGCTATAGGGCTCATGCCATTATTTTAGCAAGTGGTGCGTCAGCTATATTGTATAAGCTTTAACACTCCCCTGCAACTGTGTTGTCAACTTGAAAAAAGCAGAGGCTTTTAAACTCATACGAGAAGATTTCAAGAGTTCAAAACAAGTTGCAGATGAATTAATAAAACTCAGAAGAAACTAGCTGAACAATCAAATAAGAGCATAAAGAAAGTGGGAAGCTCGAATGCACTCATTATATGAGCTCCCAACTCTTGAAGGTATAAGCAAAATAAGATGTGGGAGACAGTAACATGAAAAAAAGGGGCAATTAGCTATCATATGAAGCAAATAAGAACGAGGGACTTGATCCTAAAACTCAGTAAGTGGACAGGATTAAATCAGGGAAGACCTCTCAATTCTATTGAACCTTGGACATGTAAGAAATTGACTCTCTTTACAAAGAAGATCTTCGTGTCATGGCAGCTTGCTCTGGTCCCATTATGAAACTTCCGTTATTGGGTTAGTGATTATCCATATACTTCACATGTTTCTAGTGATTCACATGGCATCATCAATCATTTTTGAATAAGAGTATACAACACACACAAAATAGACTCATTGATGATCCTTTACTAAAAAAAAAAAAAAAATCTAAGAATCCTCAAACAGTGTGATATCTTACAAAAAGTAATACCTTAACTCATCTCTCTCTTACCAAGACCGCAGAATGTTCTTGTGAATTTTTGTGCAAAAAATGGTTGGAAGAGAGAGCTCATCGTCTGGAATCTAGCTGTTTCATTCATTCCGTCCCTCTTATCCGGATAATTCTTCCATCCAGAGTACATTAGTTCAAAGAAGTGGGCGAACCTCGACTACGCTATGTATGAATGATCTTTAATATTTCATGAAAAACCAGGTGGAATCACAATTCACAAGACCTCCCTTTCGAGGTTCAAAAAGACTAATTCTCTCTTTCAATCCACCCTGAGGAAGTTACTACTCTTTCACCTCATCAACAAACAATTTGATTAATTACCATTTACACAAATAGATAACAGCTTCCCCAAAAGAATGTCAACGAAATTTTATCAGAAAAAGACAATTCAAACCAAAACCAAAATTGATCTTTCACAAAAAAAAAAACATTAATCTTTTTCCACAATTAGTAATTCCTAATCCCATTAATAATTAAGCATGATAAAAGATTCACATACACTTTACCAAGGAAACCAATAGAGAAAAAATATATATATTCGTAAAGCAAGAAAACATTAAAAATTTAAAAATATATAAAGACAAGACGAGAAAAAAAAAGAATTGGTACCTTTTGTATGGCTCTTTCTCTCTCTCGGGCAAGTGAAAGTGGCGAAGAAAGAATCAAATGAGATGAGAACGAGGGTACTTATAGATAGGGAAAATAATATTATATCATTTTCTTGATTTGTTGGCATCCTGTTTTACAATTTCTGCCAGTTTTCTCTCTCCTCTGTCGCTTTCTATCTGACGTGGATATGATTAACATGTGTTGGAAATATTACCTTCGACTAGGAGAATAAACAAACCAAAATAGCAACAAGGAATCAAGAACAAGAACTTCAATATAAAGGCTCAAACGCGTGATCGCTGTCCTCAAACAATATTTGCCCCTTCTCCGGTAATTCGAGATGCTTAAAGGTTTTCCGACAAATGGTTTGAAGGATTGATCAAGCCTTGTAGTAGAAATATAAAGCACAAAATATTTCTACCAACAAAACTTGAGAAACACAATAAATATGAAGAATATGAGAAAGAAAGTAATTTGATCTTTGTATATGGAGATTGAAAATGATTTCAAAAGTGTTTATTCATTGAACTAGACCCCTCTATATATAGGCCTAGTTCATATTCACGAAATGGTGCCAAAATCAAGTGAAAAGCCTCCAAAAATGAGTTCTCAACGGCAAAAAACCGTCCAACGGTCACAGATTTCGGTCGACCGGTTGGTCAACCGAACTTTTCCGGTCGACCGAATGATCAACCGAAACTCCATTTCGGTCGACCGAAAGGTCAACCGAAAACTCCTGCAACTTCTTGGTTGAAATCCTGCAGAGTTTCGGTCGACCGCAGTACAATTCGATCGACCGAAATTGTCAGCACTTTTACACTTCTTCATTTGTTGATTTTTAACAACCAATTTCTCAACAATCCCCCACTTGTTCAAAATTAACAAGTCTCATATTCAACATGAACGATACTCATGCCTAAGGATTAGATATCTTTCGATTTGAATCTAACCATAGTGTAATTCTAACAAAGTAAAGTCGGAATCAAAGGTAGCTTGAAGCTTTGAACCAGTTATTCCATGTGACGATACCGGTAAGAACACACACACGAGTACCATGTGTTCACAAGTTCCTCAAACTCGCTTAGCGCTTTTATGGCCTTGCGCTCATCCTTTTCGACAAACTTTTAAGAGAGTAACTCTAGCTCTCTATTGAGGCGGCACCACCTCGAAGTTTATCTAGGTGAAATTCTTCCAGCATCTTTGTTACTTTTAGAGATGCTTGTGCTCTTAGCACTGAATTTCATTAAGAGCTTGAAGCTCAACCCTCACTTCAGTAACAACCAGCATTATTTTAACTAGGATAGGGTTATCGCGGATTTGAATAATGCTGAAACTATCCACATATCAAATGACTTGTTGTTACCCTTTGAACCCGTGAATTACCTTTTGAGTAATGACAGGTAGGGTTGCTATCATTGGTGAATCTTTCTATTTTAAGAGTTTCAACCCCATCCTACTCGATGTAGATGTTTCTAAATCTCGATTTAGAGGTTTAGTTAGAGGATCCGCTAGATTCTCGATAGACTTAACATAATTTAGGGAAATTATTCCATCTTTGATTAATTTCCTTATGTAGTCATGTCTTAGACTCATATGTCTAGACTTTCCGTTGTATACCTCATTGTATGCTTTTGCTAACGTGGCTTGACTATCACACAAGATAGATATTGAAGATGTATTCTTCGGTCCCAAAGGTATCTCATAAAAGAGATCTTTAAGCCACTCAACTTCTTTTCCGGTATCCGATAATGCTACGAATTCGGATTCCATGGTCGAGTGCATTATACATGTCTGTTTCTTTGATTTTCAAGAAACAGCTCCTCCTCCAAGAGTGAACACCCAACCGGAAGTGGATTTATTCTCACCCGTGCTAGATATCCAACTAGCATCGGTAAATCCTTCCAATACAGCCGGGAACTTAGTATATTGTAAACCTAAGTTCTTGGTTTTCTTTAAATACCCAAGAACCCTTCCAATTGCCTTCCAATGGTCATTGCCTGGATTGCTAGTAAACCTACTAAGTTTACTAATTGCATATGCTATGTCTGGTCTTGTGCATTGAACTGCATACATAAGACTCCCAATGACACTTGCATATTCTAATTGAGCAATTGCTCTTCCATCATTCTTTACAAGTTTTGAACTTGGATCAATTGGGGTACTTGCTTCCTTTATGTTCAAGTGTTTGAACTTATTTATCACATTCTCAACATAATGTGATTGGCTTAAATGGTAACCCCCACTAGTCTTTGTGACTTTGATACCCAAAATGGCATCCACTTGTCCAAGATCTTTCATCTTAAATGTGGAAGATAGAAACCTCTTTGTTTCCTTTATTCCATCCATGTGATCACTCATAATCAACATGTCATCAACATATAAACATATAAATATCACATAATCATCACATACTTTTGAATATAAACATTTATCTACACTGTTATGTTTAAAATCGAACGAAATTATAGCTAAGTCAAATTTCTCATGCCACTTTTTAGGTGCCTGTTTTAAACCGTATAACGATTTTACTAACTTGCACACTTTATGTTCATTTCCGGGTAGAGCAAAACCTTCAGGTTGCTCCATATAAACCTCCTCATCGAGATCCCCATTTAAGAATGCCGTCTTGACATCCATTTGGTGAACATGCAAGTCATGTATCGAAACTAGTGCAAATAATATCCTTATCGATGTTATTCTAGC
This sequence comes from Osmanthus fragrans, assembly GCA_019395295.1. Lineage (NCBI taxonomy): Eukaryota > Viridiplantae > Streptophyta > Magnoliopsida > Lamiales > Oleaceae > Osmanthus > Osmanthus fragrans. Next base: position 9,353,820 of record CM033344.1, on the reverse strand, counting down.
TATCGGTGCATATGTATCAAAATAATCTATTCCTTCTCTTTGTCGTTATCCTTTAGCTACTAATCTAGCTTTAAAGGTATTTAGAGAACCATCAACATTGTATTTTCTCCTGAATACCCATTTACATCCAATAGGTTTGGACCCGGGTGGTAAATCGACAAGTTCCCAAGTGTTATTTGACATTATTGAATCCATTTCATCTTTGATTGCATCTTTCCAAAACATGCTATCACGAGAAGTCATAGCTTCTCTATAAGTTTTAGGATCGGTTTCAACATGTAGAACAAATGGAGTTGTTCTTACTACATTCAACTCATTTCCTTCTACTAAGTAAAAAGAAATGCGTTGAGAATCAATTTCATCCGGTCCTAAAGACTTCTCAATTCGAGTTCTTTTGCTTCTTCGTGGCTCATTTGACTCATCAACACCTTTAGAAGATGTTTCATCTTGTGTTCCACTTGAGCTAGGGATATCTAAGAGATTTTCCCTCAATTCATTTACCGAAGATAACGAATTCTCAAAGAACTCTACATCACTTGATTCAATAATCACATTGGTCTCCAAGTTTAATAATCTATATGATTTGCTATTGCTAGCATATCCAACAAAGGCACACTTAATGCCTCTTGGACCCAACTTGGTCCTATTAGGGTTTGTGTTCTTACAATAAGCAAGACACCCCCACACTCTGAAGTATCCAATGTTAGGTTTTCTTCCTTTCCAAGATTCATAAGGAGAAACCTTAGTTTGTTTAGAAGGAATTCTATTCAATATCCTACATGCACTTAACAAGGCCTCACCCCACAAATTAAATGGCAATTTAGCATAGGTAAGCATGGCATTTATCATTTCAACTAAAGTTCTATTTTTTCTTTCAGCTAAACCATTTTGTTCCGGTGTTCTAGGTGCCGAACATTGGTGAATTATGCCATGTTGTTCACAAAATAAGTTGAAATCACTAGAAAAATATTCACCACCTCTATCACTTCTTAAGGTTTTTATTTTCTTGTTTAGGTGATTTTCAACCTCATTTTTATACACTTTAAACATATCAAAAGCTTCACTTTTATGTTTCATTAAATAAACATAGGTATATCTAGTGCAATCATCAATAAAGGTAATAAAATACATATTTCCACCTCTAGTTAGCATACCATTTAATTCACAAATATCCGTATGAATTAGTTCTAAGATACTAGATGTCCTTTTTACACTTTGATAAGGCTTTTTAACCATTTTTGCTTCTACACAAGTTTTTCATTTAAAGACATCATTTTCATCATATAAAATTAAATCACATTTCATCATACGTTTCATAGTACTTTTTTCAATATGTCCTAATCTAGCATGCCATAATGAAAATAAATCAACAACATAAGCAAAGTTATTTTTATTATCATTCAAATTGTCAACAGTACATAATTTGACCATTCCTTCACTAGAATAGCCTTTTCCAACAAATTTCCCATTTAGGGATAATACAAGTTTTCCGGATTCAAATACACTTTTGATACCCGGTTTTCCTAAGAGATTTCCACTAACCAAATTTCTAGTCATGTCGGGAACATGTAGTACATTGGTTAAGGTAATGGTCTTGCCGGAAGTGAAGATAATATCCACACTTCCCTTTCCAATCACTTTAGATCGAACCTCATTACCCATTTGAATCTCTTGGTCTCCATCAACTTCGTGATAAGTCTTGAAAGAAGATTTGTCATATGATACATGTATTGTAGCACAAGTATCATACCACCATCCGTGAACTTTTCCCTTGATTGCATTGATTTCACAAATGGTGGCCACAATTTTATCCTCTTTGATGGAATTCACTTTGCCCTCGAAGTTGTTTTGTTTTCGATGTCTACAATCCTTTGCATAGTGACCAGATTTGCCACACACAAAACAACCTCCTTTTGTCTTCTTCTTGAACTTGTTGAAGTTCGTTGAAGGCTTCCTTTTGTTGGACTTTGTTGGCGGTTCAGTTTTCTCAATTGCATTTGCTTTGGAAGTGCCTTCATAAGAGATTTCACTCTTATCACGCATTCTTGACTCTTCCTCAATGCGCAAATGTTTTTGCAATTGTTCCAAGGAGTGATCCTCGGAACTATGCATAATTTTCTTCCGGTATCCTTTCCAAGTATCGGGGAGTTTTGCAATAATTGCCCCCACTTGAAAGGTCTCCGGGATTTCAATCTTCACCGCCTTCAACTTGTTGACTAGGACTTGCAATTCATGAATTTGGGGAAGCAAGGGAATGTTTTCAAGAAACTTAAAATCAAAGTACTTAGAGATTAAAAATTTCTTGGTACCTTCTTCCTCCGCTTTGTACTTACTTTCCAATGCATCCCATATTTCTTTTGGCGACGTTGTGTTGGTGTAGAGATCATACAATCGATCCGACAAAGAGTTGAGAATATGGCCACGGCATATTAATTCATCCTCTTCACGCTTCTTTCTATTCACCCTTGATTCATCGGTGTCTTTGTCGGATGGTTCGGGTAGATCTTCCAAGTTCGGATCAAGTACATAGAAGATCTTCAATGCCGTAAGGAGGAATTTCAGTTTGTCTTGCCACCTTGTGAAGTTCGTGCCATCAAAACGATCCAACCGTACCAAGTCTTGATTCATCAACTTTATTGTAGCCATAGTTGTTTCACTCTCCATTGCAAGATTATTGTTTGAGATTGTTGGAAATATTACCTTCGAGTAGGAGAATAAACAAACCAAAATAGCAACAAGGAATCAAGAACAAGAACTTCAATATAAAGGCTCAAACGCGTGATCGCTGTCCTCAAACAATATTTGTCCCTTCTCCGGTAATTCGAGATGCTTAAAGGTTTTCCGGCAAATGGTTTGAAGGATTGATCAAGCCTTGTAGTAGAAATATAAAGCACAAAATATTTCTACCAACAAAACTTGAGAAACACAATAAATATGAAGAATATGAGAAAGAAAGTAATTTGATCTTTGTATATGGAGATTGAAAATGATTTCAAAAGTGTTTATTCATTGAACTAGACCCCTCTATATATAGGCCTAGTTCATATTCACGAAATGGTGCCAAAATCAAGTGAAAAGCCTCCAAAAATGAGTTCCCAACGGCAAAAAATCGTCCAACGGTCACAGATTTCGGTCGACCGGTTGGTCAACCGAACTTTTCCGGTCGACCGAATGATCAACCGAAACTCCATTTCGGTCGACCGAAAGGTCAACCGAAAACTCCTGCAACTTCTTGGTTGAAATCCTGCAGAGTTTCGGTCGACCGCAGTACAATTCGGTCGACCGAAATTGTCAGCACTTTTACACTTCTTCATTTGTTGATTTTTAACAACCAATTTCTCAACAACATGTTTCTTCGTGGTTTCACGTGACCACAACATATTGAGTGAGTTGGCCGATACACCCATGCTACTTGTATATTGAGATTGATCACAGGAATGATCGCATGTAAGTGTGGGAAAAAAATTATTTTATTCACATGAATCCCGCACTCTCATATGCAGTCATTCATACGATCACTCCCAACATACAAGTAGTATTTTTTTGGCCGATAACAGGCCGGGCTGGGCTACGTTGACTAAGGATGAAATTTTTTAGTTAATTGATAAGTGGAAATTAGAGCTAAACCTCTATAAATTAATAAATTTTGAGACTAAGATAAATTCATTAATTTATCGATTAATCAAGAAACTATTAATTTATCAAAGTATTTCTTATTTTTTTATAGATATTTTACATTGTATTTAATTTTTCATTTTACAAACTATGAATTTTAGGTATCTATTAAAATGAAGTAAAATTCATTAACTTCACAGACATAGATAGTACAACATTGTTCAATGTACTACAATCTAAAGAAGAAATATAAAAATTTAAAAAATAAAATCATATTCTAGAAAGGTCACGTAATTGAATTGTAAGCACTATATATTAATAAGCTATTAATTTATTTATTAGGTGAGACTTATATAAATTTTATAATATACTATTTTATAAAATTTACATATTATTAAGTTAACATGTTATTAATTTATCAAGTATTTTGCTATATATCATCCACTCTTTTTTAACATATTTCTATAGTTTATCTTTTTTTTTTTTGGATATGTAGTTTTAAAAAGCCTAAAAGCAATACAGACGCACATGCGCAATACAAAAACACAAAGTGATACACTATGCAAACACACAAAATACTCAACAATATGTCTTAACATGACTATGACTCGTAGAATTACCAACGCGCACAACAGACAGACTCATAAGAATCACTGTTGGAAAATAAAAATCAACTATTCTTAAAGAAAATATTTTCCTTGTTTTCAAGGAAAATATGATCACTTGATCGAAAGTAGAAAAATGTTTTTCATGAAAAAAAAAATATCAATTAAACAACATAATAGTAGAAATTATTGTGGGAAAATAACATTTTTTATGAAAAATATTTACAATCAATTACACTCTTAATAAATTTTGAGGCTAAGAAAAATTCATTAATTTATCGATTAATCAAGAATTTATTAATTTATCAAAGTATTCCTCATTTTTTAAAATATTTTATATTGTATTAAGTTTTTCATTTTACGAACTATCAATTTTACGTATCTATTAAAATGAAGTAAAATTCATGAACTTCACACACATAGTACATTGTCCAATGTACTACAATCTGAAGAAGAAAAAATAAATAAAAATAAAAATTGAATCATATTCTAGAAAGGTGACGTAATCGAATTGTTATATCAATAAGTTGTTAATTTATATATTAGGTGAGACTTATATAAATTTTATAATATACTATTTTATAAAATTTACATATTATTAAGTTAACATGTTATTAATTTATTGAGTATTTTGCTATATATCCTCCACTCTTTTATTACATATTTCTGCCGTTTATCTTTTTTTGTGGATATGTAATTTTAAAAAGCCTAAAAGCTATACACACACATGCGCAATACAAAAACATAAAGTGATACAGTCACACAAAATACTCAACAATATGTCTTAACAAGACTATGACTTGTAGAATCACCAACGCGCACGGACGAACAGACTCATAAGAATCACTGTTGGTTACGCCACCACATGCTCAACCGAAAACCACTAGCAAACTTGTGAAGTTGCTACCTCCAACTTTAATGATCTAAAGATCTATAACTTGCCTGCTACTAGGGAATCTAGTGGTGATGGATGAGATGGACAATGTCGACAACTCCAACAAATATAAAAAGAAAGGAAAATTTATTGGTCCCAAAAAGGATCGACGAAAGTTCAAAAACAAATCCAAAGTACATTGCTATGTTTGTGGAAAGCTGAGACACTATGCAAGAGATTGCAGGCATAGAAAACAATCAAAGAAAGAAGGACAAATTAATTTCATTGATGAGATTGTCGCTACAATAAGCAAAATCAATGCAATCCAAGGCAAAGTTTCTAGTTGATGATATGACACATGTGCTACAATCCACGTTTGTTATGATAAGTCTCTTTTTAAAAATTATCATGACGTTGAAGATGGTCAAAAAATCAGAATAGGGAATGAAGGAAGATCTAAAGTGATTGGCAAAGGTAATGTGGAACTCATTTTCACTTCGGAAAAGACGATCACTTTGACAAATGTCTTTCATGTACCATAAAGGAATAAAAACCTAGCAAGTGGAGTTCTATTGGGAAAACTATGAATAAAATCTGTTTTTGAATCTAGAAAACTTGTACTAACCCATAATGGGCACTTTGTTGGGAGGGGTCATTCCATTGAAGGAATGGTTAAGTAATGTACTCTTGAGGATAACTAAAATAAAATTAAATCATTTACTTATGTTGTTGATTCTTTTAATTTATGGCATGAAAGATTATCACACATAAGAGTTAGTACTATGAAAATAATGATTAAATGTGGATTAATACAATGTGAAATTGATAACTTAGAAGAATGTGAAACATGTATTAAATCAAAGATGGTTAAAAAACCATTTGATAGTGTAGGTAGATCAACAAATTTACTTGAACTTGTACATTCCAACAATAATGGAATAATACATTAATGTTCCACACCGAAACAAAATGGTTTAACATAAAGAAAGAATATGACATTTGTAGAGATGATAAATGTCATGTTATTAAATTCCGAATTACATTTTAATCTATAGGGTGAAAGCCTTACTAAGTGCTTGTCACATAGTAAATAGGATTCCTATGAAAAAGAATAAGATCTCTCCATATGAAATATGGAAAGGTAGGAAACCAAATATTAATTATTTCAAAGTGTATAAGTGTCTTGCTTATTGTAAGAACACGGATCCTAAGAGAACCAATTTAGGTCCTAGAGGTATCAAATGTGTTTTTTGTGGGATATGCTCTAAATAGTCAGGCCTACAGGTTGTCAAACTTAGAATCAAATGTCATAATAGAATAAAGGGATGTGGAATTCTTTGAGAATAAATTAATAGTAAGAAAATCTCAAATTAATGAAGATATTCCAAATTCTAAAGAACCGCTAGAAGAGACGTCTACAAGAGATGTTGAAAATAAACCTCGAAGAAGTAAGAGAACCAGAAAAGAAAATGGTCAAGGATCGGATGAAATAGATCCCAACTTATTTCTTTCTACTTAGTAGAGGGAGATAGAAAGGACATTGTAAGAACAACTCTCTTTGTTTTTCAAGTGGAAAGTGATCATAAAATCTATAAGGAAGCAATGTCTTCTAAAGATTGTATATTCTAGAAATAGGCAATAAACAATTAAATGGATTCTATTATTTCAAATAATACTTGGGAAATAGTTGACTTACCAAAGGATTCTAAAGTCATTGGTTGCAAATGGATGTTTAGAAAGAAATACAATTCCGATGGAACATTTAATACCTACAAAGCTAAATTAGTGGCTAAGGGGTATCGTCAAAATGAAAGAATATATTACTTTGACACATATGTACCCATGGCTAGGATAACCTCGATTAGGATCTTGTTTGCACTAACATCAATTTATGATTTATATTTCATCAAATGGATATCAAGACGACATTTTTAAATGGAGATCTCGAAGATGAGGTCTATATGGAACAACCAGAAGGTTTTGTTCTACCAAGAAATGAGCATAAAATGTGCAAACTAATCAAGTCCTTATATGGATTAAAACAAGCCCCTAAAAAGTGGCATGAGAAACTTGACTCTAAAATATTGTCAAATGGTTTTAATCATAATTCGGTAGATAAATGTTTTTATGCTAAAGTAAATTATAGTGTAATTACATTAATATGTCTATATGTTGATCATCGGCAACAATATAGACGAGATCAAGGAAATGAAGAGGTTTCTGTCATCCACGTTCAAAATGAAAGATCTTGGACAAATGGATACTATCTTTGATATCAAAGTTAAAAAGGATAGTAGGGGTTTTACATTAAGTCAATCACATTATATTGAAAATGCGATAAATAAGTTTAAACACTTAAACGTCAAGGAGACTAATACCCATTTGGATCCAAGTATCAAATTGATAAAAAATGACGGGAGAGCAATAACTCAAATAGAATATGCAAGTGCAATTGAAAGTTTGATGTACGCGGCACAATGTACAAGACCTGATGTAGCATTTGATGAGAGTAAATTAAGTAGTTTACTAGCAATCCAAGTTCCGAACATTGGAAGACTATCGGTAGGGCTCTTGGTTACCTAAAGAAAACCAAAAACCTTGGGTTACAATATACAAAGTTTCCTAAAATATTGAAAGGATATACTCACGCTTGTTGTATATCAAGTGCAGAAGAAAATAGGTTTACTTCAGGTTGCGTATTTACCCTTGAAGGTAGTGCAGTTTCTTGGAAGTCTAAGAAACAAACATGCATTACTCACTCAACAATGGAGTCGGAGTTCGTAGCATTGGCCGAAATTGGAAAAGAAGTTGAGTGGCTAAGAGATCTATTATATGAAATACATTTAGATATAAATGATATTTCTTCAATACCTATCTTGTGTGATAGTCAAGCTACTCTTGCTCGAGCATACAACGATGTACATAATGAAAAGTCTAGACATATGAGTCTAAGACACGAGCATGTAACGAAATTAATCAAATATAAAATAATTTCTCTTAGACATGTTAAGTCTAATGAGAACTTAACTGATCCGTTTACTAAACCTCTCACGAGAGAATTAGCAAGATCAATATCAAATAGGATGTGGTTGAAACTCCTCAAATAAATCTACCAATGATAGCAATCCTGCCAAAAGTATATCAAACAAGTATATTTAGGTTCAAGGGGTAATAACAAATCATTCAATAAATAGATAGACTTCAACACTATTAAATCATTAAACCATATCTTTCGTAAATAGTGTTGGTTGTAACTGTTTGAGGGATGAGTTAAATTATGAAACTTTTAATAAAGTTCAGTACGAAGTACAAGTATCTCTAAAAGTAATAAAGGTACTGGAAGAACTTCACTTATGTGAACTTCAATGTGTTGTTGCCTCATTACAGAGATGGAGTTTTCTCTCTTTAAAAGTTCCAAAAAAAAAAAAAAAAAAAAAAATAAGTGCAAGGCCATATTAGCACTAAGCGAGTTAAAAAAAAAAAAAAAACTTGTGAAAATGTAACATTTATGTGTGTGATTTCATCGGTATTGTCACAAAGAATAATTGGTTCAAAACTCTCTAACTAAATGGAATTTCGATAATGCTATGAGATTTACACTATGGTTAGATTAAAATCGAAAGATTTCTAATTCTTATGCATGATTGTTGATGTTTGATTATGTAATTAACGTTGATTTTAAAAAAGTGGTGGATTATTGGAATCTTGTTGTTCACATTCTATAGATGGAGGACGAATGAATTAAAAGAAAGAAACATAGAGATTAAAGTCATAAAAATAGCCTATGTGACCGCATAAGCCTTTAGAGCTTGCGGTCGCATATGGATTTGCAGAAAATTAGAGGATGCCCAGGTTATTACTATGCAACCGCATATTCATAGCCTATGCGATCGCATAGTATAATCAATATGACCGTTGTGACCGTTTTTTTTTTCCCCTTTTTGGTTTAAATTTGGTGGCCTTACATCCCAAATTTGGCATCACTTCATGAGAACTAATCAAGGCCTATAAATAGGTGATCAAAGTTCATGACAATTACATTGAAAATCATATAAGAAATTCATTCTTTCTTCATCCAAAATTATTTTGTCTCTTTACATAATCAACCTTTTCTTTTTTACTTGTTCAATTGAAGTTCACTTTTGCTTTTGGTGTTCTTCTTTAGGCTTGATTATATTCTACAAACTATTTGCCGAAATTTAAT